>UCQR01106781.1:0-23028 GCA_900474235.1 Cecidostiba semifascia | reverse complement strand
TATATATATATATATATATATCCTACACGCGAGAAAGTGTATTTAGCTGTCTTGGAAAAGAAAAATATCAACTCTCGTCGTCTTCCGATACTTTGCCGAGATAGAGATTCTTTTGATGCGTCGAGAGTGTCTCTCAATATTGGAATACTCGAATGCTGGGATATTAAGTTGAACAAAGTAATAATAAAACGAATATATATACATTTAAAATCCAAAAGAAAAAAAAAGTGCAGAACGTTTTCAAAGAAACGACTCATCGCACAACCGTCCGTATTTTCCTTCTCCAACGTTTTATATCCACAGACGAGGAAACGCTGCAGGACAACAAGGTATATATATGCGCAGATCAAGAAAATTTATGGCTTCATCAAAACGCTCCGCGGCGAAAAGCGATCGAGTATTCGCGTGTACACACACACACACCACCACCGACGCGTACTATATACGTCTCTATAAATTTTTGCAGTCGCATTTTTCTTTGTTTCCCTCTTTCACAGTGCAGAGAGGACGCACGAGATATGGGGGATTGTTTAATATAATAAGGTATATACATATACTACTGCTGCTTGGTCATATACACAACAGTTGACAATAAACACAATTAATCATTGACTTTATGTTATACGCGCGTGTGTCTCTCTTTCGGATTCTCTGTAGCGCAACGACGAGACTCACTGCAGCAATACACACATAGTGTGTGTGTGTATATAGGAATACGGTTGAACGAACCTCGCGACGAGTTATGCGAGTCTCGCGTGACTCGCTTGCGATGGTTCGGCAACGGCTCCTCTCACGCAAATGCCTTCTGTCTGCTTATTAGTGGCCAAGACGAGTCGAAAAACCAGGGAATCACGAGACAGATATAGCTGCTGCTGCTGCGCTGGTTTCCCATCATAGAGTAGACAGAGAGAGAGAGAAGGGAACGAGTGTGTCTCGTAAGTCGAACTGGGTGTGTATACTCTTCATAATATACGAAGAAAAGAAAAACACTGATATTATTGTTTGTTAGAATCGGCTTGTTGATCGCCGTCCAGGTTCATATTCAGCGAGTTATCGAATTTTCATTAAATTCGAACATGACACTGATCAAGACAGTTAAAATTACGAGGACGTATAAATAGTGGCTATACCGCCGTCGCTGCTGCTGCTGCTCCAATAACCTCTTCGCTGATGGTAATGAAAATACGCGACTACAGGTCACTATTGTATATAGCACCGGCGGCGCATAACCTTAGCTTAGGTGCGCGGGCCAATATCAAGTTTCTTAGATCCTATCTAATACAGCGCTGGTCACACCAATAGCCATATAGGTATATGTATATACATAGAAAGCCATTATTATTTCCAACTGTCGAATGTATATAACACGCGACAGATGTATAAGATTTTTTTTTTTTTGAAAAATAAGAGGAAATTCGAAAAAAAAATACGATATATCCAAAAGCGATGTCGGAATAGGATATTTCAAAGAAATCCAGACTACTGAAAAGATACTGCTCCTCTCCCGTGTATAAGGATGAAAGTAGAGAGGACGTTCTCCTCTCTCTCTCTCTCTCTCTCCATCGCATTTTCCATTTTCCGTTGTACATATCGGGAGACGCGTATATATAAGAGAGCCGCCTAAATCTTTTGGGCCGGGCGAAAAAAGGCAGGAAGAAAAGCGACGACGGCGGCAAAGGTATATAAGAAGAGTAGACGGCTGTGAATATAAGCGCGTTCGCAAAGCGACGAGAGAAGGAGAGAGGAAGGTCGCGACGACGCGTTGCATAAAGGCGCCTCTCGTCGTCGGCATCCCCGAGGCATTCGACAAATCTGCATATCGTCAAATGGAATCGTCCCTTCTTCTTCTTCTTCTTCTTCTTCTTCTTCTTCCTCTTCGCTGTGGAGAAATCGAGAACCCGCAGTTTTCTCGCTGATACGCAAAAATATACCTAGCTCTCTGCTCCTCAAACGCGCTTTGAATCTACGTAAGTAGTGTGTGTGTGTGTGTGTGAGCGATAAGTGGAGAATATAGTATAAAATTCATGTCGAGAGACTCTAGATCCGTAATAAATTTCGACATTTTGCGAGCGGTTCCTCATCTGTCATCTCAGAGTTATTGCTGTTATATATACTGTCTTTTTTATTGGAAGGAACGATATAACTTTCGAGTCGTGTATTCTTATATATGTTGTATATTATATATTCGTCTCGAAAATTACGTCGTCAAAAGGCTATCGATCTTTACCATCTATAAAATACAACGACGAACACGAAGTAATTAATCGTGTGGTATATATACGTAAGTAACATAATCGAGTCAGCATCAGGAGCATGTTAAAGTAAGCTCGAGCATATATAGTACAAATGAACATGAAAAATTGAAGTCAGCAGCAGCAGCAGCCGAGAGCCAGTGAAACGGGAGGCAAAGGGCAATTATATAGGAAAGAAGCCATGACGAGAGAGAGCAAGATATGAAATATGAGTCTGCAGCAAGCAGCAGCTAGAGTCGAGGAGGCACGTGAGATTACCGCATTTTACGCATTTTTCTCGAGACTACCACTGCTGTCATGGTGAGAGAGAGAGCATGCGAGAAAGAGCCTCCCGCGCAGATACGGTAAATGGAATTTTCCGAATGAAAGCTTCGTGCGCGAGAGAGCTACTCCTCTCTCGAAAAAGCATATCACATATAGTATACTCCGTTGCGTTTCTCTTTCCTCTCTGGGCCAAACCAAACGCACACACAATGCATTTTTATGATTGCGATTTCGATTGATCTGCAATCTCGAGTTTCGTTTTAAATATTCTATATATACAGTAGACGTTTGAGGTTATTTAATTAAACAAGAAATAAACTATCAGCTTACGAATTGAGAGTCTTCGTCAAGCTAATTCGACTTAATAAACATTATATCGATAGTTCGGAAAAGTACAGAGTATATAGAGAGCTGCTCTCGCAGTGCTTTACATGAGCAAACTTTACGAGAAGAAACTTTTGTGTTTTGCGCGTCAAAGCGAAACTCGTCGACGACGATCGAAAAAAGCCTCTTTTTTTTCGTGTCCGTCTCACTCTTTTCCGGAGCAGTAAGCGAGTTTAGAGCTAATTACTCGGGCAGAAAACGAGCAGCAGTTCGACCGCGAGCACTTTACCGCGCATTCATACTAGAAAGCCAAGCCACTAGACGAACCAACGACCTTTGACTTATGTGCATTCGTCTGAAGCTTTACTACCGAGTGTGGGTATATATATAGTATAACTGTTGAGGAGCAAGCTTTCTATACCTAATCTTTGCTTTTTCAAAAACAGAAAATTCTCCGCTAAAAATTACGGTTTAATCTAAAAAAAAAAAAAAAAAAAATAAGCGGTGAAAGTAATCAGGGCAAAATTATAATTCTTAATGAAAAAGTACGAAGCGCGCAAGACGCCAGTCAGGTGAAACTGGTGGTGGCTTGAAAAGCCAGCAGCAAAAGCTGCCGTCGGCGTCACGGTTATGAATGTCCAAATGAATTGGCTAGGAGCCAAGCTAAGAGGATACATATAGAGAGACTGGGCGAGCGCACGTTTTCCTCGCTCGGGCGCGTCCGAGAAGCTCGAATTTTATCATAGGCAGAGTAGTAGCAGCAGGAACCAGACGGCCAGATCGATGACACTCGCCCTGTGTGAGTGTATATAGCTTCGATCTCGACGACGACACCGTGTGTAGACACATCACGCGACGCGTCGCCTATTCCTCTGACAAATTCTTTCTCTTATTATTGCTTTCGTGTGTATTATTCATATGAAATGATGACGCGCAGCTTTTGACAACGGTGATTAGTTGGAGTATACGTCGTACACACGCGTATATAATATTGATTATAAAATGCATGAAAAGTTATACAGAATGAATTACAGCGCTGTTTTACGAAGCAACTAATAAAGGCCATGAAAAGGGGGGGAGGGGGCGAAGATCCTTCGGCATAAATCATCTTTCTTTCAGGGGCATAAAAAATGCTTGTATATGTATATACACACGATATGCTGCAGCACGTTAAAGCAGCGTCGACCTGACACATTTTAATATCAGTGCTGTATTTTACGGCGTCGTCACACTTTTACGACATTATTTTTCGACTACTAACAAAGACTTGATTTAAGCTCGTCGGACGAAATGTGCGCTCTCGGAGAGAGCGTGTGTATAGTAGTAAGCAAGTAAGTAAGCAAGCAAGTAGTATATAGCAGCGAAGCGACAGAACAAATAGCAAAAACTTTCTCACCAAAGTCCTAAGCTGTTTAGTAAATTAGAAACAATGGCCGAGCATTGCAATCATTCTTACGAGTCGGTTTGGGACATATACACGGCACTAAACTTCCTTCCTCGCGCGCGCGCGTTACATAGTATAAGAAAATAGGCACTTTCGAGGTTGCGCTCGCGGCGCCACGCGGTTATACAGCTATACTACTGCAGCATCTGGAAAAGCCGAGTCATTAGTCGTTATTCTTCTTCCTCCGGGATAGGTCAATTTCACCTATAGTTATATACACGTTATATAGCCGTTATATACGCGGAAATTTCAAACTGCAGTGAATCCACTTTTCAATCCTAACTTTATGACCTCAATGAGATATATTATGCGTCGGTCGTCTCGGACACGCGGCGGCGGCGACGGCGGTGGCGGTACAACGAAACGTTGCGCTTGTTTCAAACTTTTATCCTCGATTCGTTAACTCGCCGTTGACTGTTCTACCTAGTTCTGGCCCGCTCTACGGGGGATTCAATGACAAATGTCGCGTTTGCCCGAAAGTTTGTAATTATCCTTCTCCTCCTCCTCATCCTCCTACTCTATAACAACGAATAGCCCCCCCGCGTTGCATCGTGAATTTAACCAACTAATTTTCGAAAGTCGACCGATTTCACAACGTATATAGGTATATACATATATATCCTTAAATCCGAGCTATATAATAGACACATAGACTCTGTCTCTCCTACTTATATAGAGGATCGATATTTCGGCTCGGCTAATTCTCCAGGCGACGATCTCACACCGCTCGCGCGCGAGATTGCGGCTTTTAACGAGCCGGCGGTGCATTTTTTTTCTCTCTCTCTCTCTCGCGCCTGCCACACAGCTCCTGTGGGACCAGAGCGGCAAAGTTGCGGTGCAGCCTCTATAGGTTAACGATTGATTATTGGCTCTTTCTCTCTCTCTATCCGAGTTTTCTCTTTTCCTTTGGCCTCTCTGTGCTGCTGTTTTTTTTCCTTACTGCAGTATATAGCGTGCTATTTAATATCCGTCCTTTTTCAGTCGAGCGTTAAAAAAAGCTTCGAAGAACCGTTGACTGGAATATATCTACAAGGCGAATTAATTGGATTAAAAGTTTCCTTCAATGCGCTTCTCTTTGAAAAGATTCTTTTTCCATTCGCAGAATTTTCGCAAGTGGAAGAACAACAAAGCTACAGACTCTTCGAGAAAATATTTGCGAGTCCTCTCTCTCTCTCTCTCTCGGTCTGTCTCTTCTTGTCATCCATCCCTCGCACACTCGAGCCTCTTTAAATATTCCGCAGCCGCGTACGAGCACAAGTTAGACTGCAGTAGAGAGAGAGAGAGAGAGAGACTCTACATACATTCTTGTTCTCCCTACCGACGTGGGGTGTGTGTATATGTGTAGCAGAGAGAGAGAGAGAGAGAGAGAGAGAGAGAGAGAGTTCATCGCTTTCGGGTCACGTAAATCAACGAGATTAAATTCGATGAAGAATGTTTGGCAATTCACGTCGTATCACCGATCGATCTTGAGACTTGAGCTCTCAGGTGCCGCCAGCACTTCTGAGTCGAGGATCTCTATATACTGTTCGTTCCAGTGAGTGCCAAGTGGAAAGAGTCGAGCCTTGGTCAGGCGGGACTGGTTGGTGTACAACCGATGCTAATGGATCTCTGGAAACTGAGTTATTAGAGGATTTTTAACGGAATCAGACCTTTCACGCTCTTCTTCTTCTTCTTCTTCTTTTTTAGTCGCTTCCTTTTCGCACTACCTCTCCTTCGCAATTGCATTTTGCCGCGACCAGACTGTTTGGAAGCTTGCCGAAATTCGCTGATGGAGTGCGGAAGAGGAGACGCGAATCGAGGCGCGAAGTGAGATTAATCCTCATCAGGAAGCGTAAATCTTACTTTCAGAACAATTTATTTTCCGATAAACGCCTTCTATTGTATCGTCGCTCGAAATTAAGCCGATCGATTCGATCCGAGCGTTAATTGCATTTGATTCTTAAAAGCATTATCCTCTTTCACTGAATTACGTGATATAATCCTTTCGGGTCAGTAGACGCATACGCTTGAGATTATACAAAAATATATTACACGCGTTATTTCTCCCTTCTGTTCGAACTCACAGCGAAAAAATATTGTGTGTCGCTTTTAATTTCAACGAGACATACGCAGAGAGAGAGAGAGGGGGAGAATTAGCCAAGCGGAAAAAGACGGCGTTTTTAATCGACTTCGAACAATGGAAAGACGTCAAGAGAAAGGAAGAACAAGTGCGCGCTTATAAATGTAATAATATCAAAAGACCGCGTTGCTCGCCGAGGTGTATTTCATTTTTAACTGCGTCGGCACGCGATGACTTTTCTTTTCCCGCGCGACATCAGACGTATATATATACACAACTGACGGCCGCACACGGTATAATAATAAAGAAGGATTTGCTCGAGCGGACATCAGAGCAATTAGATTTTCCTCTTCGTTTGTTCGAGATACAACAATTTCCTTTTTTAATTATGACGCCGACTTTTCAGAAGAAAACAAAATTGAGAGTCTAGTCTCTTTCTTCCTACTGCACACACCCCTTTTCGCTCGCGTATAATATACCTATATGTGTTGCAAGAAAGACGAGCAACTAACTGCGCGCCGGGGAAAGAAAAAAAAAATAGAGGGTGCAGGAAAAGTCGTGCAGCGCCTCCGCGCGCATCTGGAATATTTACCGCTCGTTTCTTATACCAGCGGCGGCTGTTTCCTCATACGCGCTGAAAAAAAAAAGAGAGAGAGAGGAAGAATTACTGCGCGCGAATGCTGAAAGAATATGCTCGCCGTTATCGGATCCCTGCATGAGAAATGAATTGCTTTTGTGCGCAGCTGATAAAAAATGTTTGAATTAAGAAACGCCGAGGTACTAAACTTCTTCTTGCAAATAATACACGCGCGCATTTATATTTTGTTGCTGTTGTTGTTTGTAGGAAAATCGTTTGAATTTATATTTTAAAGGCTTTTGTATTGTGTAACCGTGCTTTATACACCGCAAATTTCTTTTTTCTTCCTAAAGAATACTCGCTTACAGTCGGATCCCGCAATTCTTCTTCTTCTTCTCCTCCTACTACTACTCTTGAAAAAAGTTTTAAAAGAAATTAATGATCTAAGAGTGAAGTTTGAGAGGCCATTAAATTAAGGACACAAAAAAGTCGGTTCGTTATGCCCGCTGACTAAACCAAAGAAAAATGGAAACTTTCTCTTATTTTTGTAAATCCCCCGCGCTCTTTATATTCTACTTCATTATATCTTTTTTCGAGCAATTATACCAAGGAGAGACGTAGCAATGAAATTAACTGGCTCCAGTAATTCATGAAAAGAAGATTTTTATAGCTAAAAGAAAAATAATGAACGAAGCCATCTAACAACAAGATATAACTGAAATTGTATAGTCCAAAGTCTTGAAGATACGCATATAAAGGTTAGGCGAACTTGAAAAGGAGGTAATATGCGTAACATGCAAATTCCTCGAGACTATACAAGCCCTGCTAACAACTTTTAATCCAAAGAGGCGTACTTGAAAAACCCCCAGCGTCGAAAATACGCTTTCGGAAGCACGTAAGTAGCTAGAGAGGGGGGTGGTTGTAGATGCTGGTATAGAACACCAGCGACCGCACGATAATTCGAGCGCTTTTAACGCGAAAGGGGTAAGTAGTACACCTTCACCTATATACGCGCGCACATACATGCACAGCAGCGCAGTCAGTGTATTTCCCGATTATGTAAATATGCAGAGTTTGAGGGCTGCTCTTGTTTCTTAGTTATATATACATACTCTGCGTCCTATATGTGCGCTGAGGATTCTCTCTTTTCTCCTCTGCGATATAAGTCTATACAGGGGACTAAATGGAAATTCGCTCTGTGATGCATATATAGAGAGCGCGGAAGGAGAGAGAAAAAAAGCAAGCAGGAAGAAGCACTCTCCCCTGAGTGGGCCATTAATTTTTATGAGATATCGACTAACTAGTTGAGAGCGGGACATAAATTTACAAGTTTGATAAGCGCACTTTGCGATTGAAATAAGGCTACACGTAAGGCTAAATGCAGCAGCAGCCGGGGCTGCTGTACCTCTGATCCTACTGGCTTCCATTTTCTTTATTGATTCCTTTCACGCGAATGACCTGCATTAAGTTAACCGGAGGCTCGGACTGATTATTCAGTAGCTCGAGATTCTCTCTTTCGAAATTTTATTAAACTGACAACAAACACTGCATAATTCAAAAACAGCGAGTTGAAAATTCATACGGCAAGTACTTTTAAAAAATACATTCCAACTGCGCATTATAAATCGATCTCCATTTTTTTAAACGCACTCTCCTCTGCGTCCTTTGCTCAGCAGAAATTTCTTGATAGCTCAGCTCTTTAACTCTGCACCGTTGAGTAGTCGCAGCCGTGCTCTCGTGCCGTTGAGAATTAAATTGCCCGATGAGAATGAAGTAGTAGTACCTTCTCTCTCTCTCTCTCACAGCGGCTGCTGCAGCGGTGCGCGGCGGGAAAAACTTATCGAATTATGAAACTCGACAAGGCGATTAAAAAGTGCGCTACTTCGAGACTACCGTATGCTAATTTCATTGAGAAAGTGGAGTTAAAGAGAGATAAGGATGAATGAGGTAAAAAAAAAGAGATGTTTCGCACTTACCGAGTATAGTGCCGGTGTACGAGTGGCTGACGTCAAAGTCGATGAGCCCGTTGGAGCCCTCGAACACAGCGTCCTTCGAGAATAAGCCCGAGTCGTGCACCAAGCGCATTGTCCATTGCCTGGAAACAGATGAAAACATGTTCGTTATAATAGATGATGGTATTCTGTGTAATGAATTACTAATATAGTTTTCTGTTATAATGCATCGTATATAACCCGCATCGAATGTCAAACAAAGAGAATGCATTGATTGGATTCTCACGTCTACAATTGAATTTACACTTTTTCAAGACTTCATCCTCGCTATATATGCGGGTAAAAAACAAACCTATAGCAGCAGCAAATCTCAAATCCGTCTAATCAAGGATCGAGCGTCGATAATCCCCGACCCTTGCGTCGTCAGCAAATAATGTGAAAAATGGATTATCCGCGATACACTGCATGTACATATATACATCGTTCACAATCATCAATATATACATAGATGCATCAGAGACAGACAACGGCAAGGCTAAAATCAGCTAAACCTCGTAGCTCAAGGTAAATACAGAGAGATGCGGCTAGATGCCGGCCATGGCCCGGTATATCGCTTAGTAGCAAGTTGAAGTTCACGCGCGCAAACCCGCGAAGCCTTACTCTTGCAACTCCAGAGAGAGAGAGATAGGTATAGAGGCAAAGACAGAGAGCATGCGGCTTCGAATGCAGTGTACCGCGAGCAACTTTCTTGTAAGCGACGATAGAGCGAGAGAAGAGAACCACCAAAGGCTGCGTGAGCTTAAGCAAAGCTCGTTTCACGGATTTCTAAAGCAGCATCGACACACAACGCGATTTAAAGCCTGATCTCTCTGGTACGTATGTACACATCACACAAGCTACGGCTCTCAGCACGACTTGTTAAGAAAGATAGTATACTGCTTATATGTAACAAAAGCCACGTGGAGGAGGTATGACCGCTAATGCTGCGTGTAATGTAATTGTCTAAGTAAATTTACGCGAAAGTAGCAGCAGCGTTCGATAATCTCGTTAAGTCTAACGCCGCAGACATTTCAATGTCAGGTCGAAGAGAGTGAGAGAGAGAGAGAGAGAGAGAGAGAGAGAGATACACATCATTAGTGTTTTATAGCCAGACGCGCAACGCGATAATATGTACTTCTTTCGCAAGGCTGGATTCGCGGCTGGAGAGAGAGAGAACAAGCTGACGCACGACTGCGCGAGAGGATTAAGTTTTCATTGTCCGCGCACATCTAAACTGTTATCGCGGCTCTGACGCGTATACTGCGGAAATAGTGCGCGCGAGTGTTCTCGCGGCTTTACGCTGATCCCCTCCGACAACTGTGTACTACTGTCTATATGTATAGTCAGTTTTGTTTCGTTATATCCTCCTCGCGAATATACGCATCAGTTTCTCTATTATTACAATGTTTATTACAAGCGAACTGCGCGCTGTAGAAGCGTGTTTTTCTTCTTCTTTTTTTTTTTTTTGTTTCTTCTCTCCGGGAATTTTCGTTCAATTTTCCCGTGTCATTTCACGTGTCCATTCCGTCGAAGCGACAGCCGCGTGGAAAAGCCCGGTATAAATGGGACGCTGCCGTCGCCACCGCCGCGTCGTCACGAGATGCGCCGGGAATTCGCTGCAAACAAACGAGATTACGGGCGGCGGCTTCTCTTCTCTCTTTCCCTCAATTTTTCAATGTCAATTTCGATTTCCGCATCGTCCCGGACGCCAAAGTACCAGCCCAGTATAGTTGAACAGAAAGCCCCGCCGACACGGCCGGATGAAATACTGCATAAAATTGCAAAAGGCTCGTCGCCCGCACACGCGAGAGACGCGACTTACACAAAGAGAATATATTTTTTGCTACTATATAGTATACACGTTGTTGATATTCTTTGATCGGGGCATATCATAAAGCATAAAAAAATTTAATGAATATAGATTCAACAATGTGTGCAAAAAACCAGGATAAGAGGAGGCAATTGCAATTAAGCATATTATATCGTATAATATGAAATAGCTACTCTTGATTCAAGTGGCAAACTTTATCCCCGCGCACATTGTTCATCCGGACAATAGGTAGACTGCGCGGGTAATCAGATAAACGCAATCGTAAGCCATTCGATTATTACATCTGTGCAGCCCAGCAGAGACGACGGGCTTTGTGTCTGAGCTACGTTTCATGCACTTGTCCAATTTTAGCTAATGGCCAAGTGGCCAGGGGTTATATGTATGCATGTGCGGCCAATAACCGCTCGCCGCAAGTATCTCTCGCGGGTACAATGCATCATTTCGAATATACTCCGGTATACACCGCTACTGCTGCTGGTGCTCCTACTTGATCATCGTTTATTAATCGACTATATTTATATTTGCTCAAGCAGTACAATGATTCGAAACCTTTGTCGTAATCAGCAAAGCTTCTGCTGTGAGACCAACTCGAAAACATGAACTAAAACAATTTTCGCGCGAATGCAATATACATCTCGGGTATCTCAAACAACGATCGTGATATCCGTACATTTGAGAGCGTGATCTCTGCGCGTTGCTCCCCTCCCAAATTATCTCTCACATATACACGTATATACGAGGGCGGATACTGAATTTCCGCAAATTAACATTCGGTAATATACGTTACAAAGCAATTTCACCTATGTATAATATGTATTATAGTCGATTGTTTGTTCGCGGCTCGTTGAGCTATATTAATACTGTATTTATGCTGTGCGCCAATTGCAATTAATCGTTCCGAAATACACAATCATATATATTAGTAATTTGATATATCAAATGAACCGGTTATCATGTCGCTATACTATGTTCTGTTTTTATCACTTCACATTTCAGCCATTCGCAATGCTGTATATTATAATACACACGATATGTTATGTTAATTTTCTACGTATAAACTTTTAGTTGAGCTCGATTAAACGCGTACACGAGCTTGGAAAATCTGGTGTACTACACGCGAGTGCAGTAAGACTGGCAAAGGATGAAAGGGATACATTGAAATTTGGCACCATCGACATTCGTCGGGATATCCTCTGAAGAGAGCGACAAAGGGATAATCCGCATGGTTGATTTAACGAAGAAAGTATATATAAAAGAAGCTCACAAAATATTCAAATTTCCAGGTATAAAAACGACTTGTAAAACAATCCGACATACTCATTACCAGCAAACCAGGTTTTTATTTTTCAAGTGATGACGACAGAATAAAGCCCCCGAGCCGGCTTAAAAGCCGGGGCGCATCCACCTACTTTCCAGGCAATCAACAAAAATCTGTTGACCTGCGTTTGATGCCGGATGAGGGCTTTTTAATTTTCAACGATGAAATTGATAAATAAAAGAAAAAGCAACACTCAGTTTTTTCATTAAAAAATTTAACGTTCCATGCAGCAGAAAGCAGCCATTCTCTCGTGGTGGTATAAGTATAGACGAGGAGCGAAAAAAGGAGAGAGAGAGAGAGATCCGCGCGTGCTTTCTGTAAGCTTGCGCGGTAAAAGTTAACGATCGCCTTTCCACGACGGCTCTACTCACGCAGTTTTCTCGCAGCCAGCACTTCAGCAGCTGCAAAGACTGGCGCAGTAACCAGCAGACTAAAATCGCCTTCCGGTCTCCGCATATACAGCCCGCAATAACAGCCGCAAGTCAAGCCGACAGTTCTCTTCGCGCCGACAGAGCAACGTATAAAAATGCGTTATTCGTTCTTGCAAGCGCGAGGGTGAGAATGAGAGAGAGAGAGAGCTTTTTATTCGAATGCAAGCTCGCGCGCGCGGCGTGAAACAATGCTCTTGCCAAAAAGCGAGAGGTGAAGCTGTCGATATCGTTATTTTCTAGAAAATCCGAGAAGCCGTCTTTTGCATTGAGAGTATATTATACGGAAAATTTATCGAAAAATCTAAGCAGACATCAGAGACAGCAGCACTGATGGTATAGAGCTCGAGCCAACACGGCCTACTCTACTATATACACGATTGGGCAATCTTTCCAATTATCGGAGATTCAATTATCGGCAGCGGCGGCAGCTCCGGTGCTGCCGCCGCTGCCGGTTAATTAGCGCCAGCCCTATACTGCGTCTTGTCAATTGATACTCTCTCCAGCAGCAGCACCATGCTACAGCAGTGTGCTTCGTTTAATTAAATACATTACGTGTCTTTTCTCTATCCGCTGGAAAAAAAGCTCGCAAGAACGAGGATCGAAGAAACAAGAATAATAAAGCACGGCATAATCTGCGCCTCGCATTTTCGTTTACAGCCGAGGAAGAACGAGAGGGATTCTTCCGGGCGTCGTCGTCGTCGTCGGGCTATACCGACAAGAGAGAGAGAGAGAGAGAGAGAACTCGTAATGGCCTCGAGTACGACGACGAAAAGGAAGCACCGGAGGAGGAAGTGTCCTTGGTAGTTCCGGAGGCTTTCTCGGTTTTCGTCCCGACAAGAGAGACAGAGAGATTCGAGGAAAAGTAGAGCAGAACGCTGATGTACAGCGCGGAACAAAGGCTCTGATGCTGGTCGCCGACACTAAGAAAAAGAAAGACGAAGAGCTGCTGCTGCTGCTGCTGCTGCAGGTGGAATCGAAGACGAAACACGAGCGAGATATATCAGCGCAGCTATATAGGTATATATACAGAGCTCGCCCTACATCGAATAAGCGGCGAGAGTTCGATTGCAAGTAAAGCGGAAAAGACGAGATCGATGCCTACTTTACATTTTATTGCCGGTGCTGCTCTCGTCCCTCCAAAGGCCGATAACATAAAAAGACATTGGCCCCGCGAATTTTCCTTTTCTTTGCTCACGCTCTATTATTCTTCGATGCGCAATCGAGTCCCATTACACCCAGGGCTTTCTCTTTTATATACAAGCTCTATCGGCGTCTATCTTTCGCTTCCTCTGTATATACATATATGTATGTCTGTTTGCTGGTGTCCAATCGATGTGTTTCGATGACCCTGCATGAAACATTAATTGCTTTGGTTACTTATCGCTTGCTTGTCTTGGCCGAACTTCAAGGGAAACAACAACCTCTTAAGAGCATCTCTGATGTTTAATCTACTTTAGCCCTCTGGCACGGTCATCAAAAAGTTGACGGTAAAAAGCGCGCGAGAAAATCCCTCTGAAAAACTTGTGGCCCCAATGGCTAAGTCCGTAGTTCTGTAGTTCCAAGACAAAGACGCACACTTTCTTTCTCTCTTTTCTCTCTTTCTTCTCAATCTCGGACAGTGGTCAAGCCGCTCGCCCTGAGAGATCCATCGTTGCGCGCGAGAAGTTTCTCTCGACTACGCGATAAAACTCAAAGATCAGTTCTATCAGCAGCAGCGGCGTCGGCTAACCTCGGTGATTTTGCTAATGAGTCTCAATCGAGTTGCGGGCAAAGTTCTCGCACGCGCGAACGTGAGGAAACGCCCGTCGACATGTATAGTATACATATAGTCGCTCGGCCAACTCTCATCGGACCTGCTGTAAGCGCTTTCAAGTTCGCTGCAAGTTTCGGCAGCCAAGCGACGGACAAAGGACAGAAATCGACGGTGGGCGAGGAGAGTTTTTGATACTTTAGAGTCACGAGCCAAACGTTACTATACAGTCTTCCTGGGTGAACTGCTGCTACTGCTGCTGCTCTTGCATGGCTATGTATGGCCGGTGCCGTACACCACAGCGAATAGCTCAGTTGTGGCACGCCTGCACTTTGTGGTCGAGCTTTGTTTCAGCTACTGCAGCTGCTGCTGCTGATGCCACTGCTCCTGCTGTTACTATTTCCTTTTTATTGTACGTGCATATAAGATTTAGGTATTCTGTCTGAGCTTTTGAGCAACAGTTGGTTAGAGTTTTGGTTTTAATATTAAATTTTCATTTGATAATTCCAGTAAAGGGCTGGAAGACTGCTACGTTCAATTTAAATAAACATTTGGTAAACTGACATTCCATTTATTTCGATAATTCAAACTGAAGTTAATGATTAAAATACTTTTGTTTCAGTTTGAATTCTCGAGAAAACCGAATGTTTAAATTTTAATTTAACATCAGCCTTTCAGCCTTTTATGTAAGTTTATTTTAAATAATTCATAAAATGGAGAGCATGGCAGTTATGACATTTACTACATTTTAATTTGAAATATCAACTCTATACATATTTGACTTCAAATACCAAAGCCTTAATTTAATCCATATAGACTGGCTTGAATCAATAATAAAAAAAAAGATTGAAAAATAAGATGAATTTGTAGAAATTTGAATTATTCATTCTGTCCAGAAAGAGATTTAGTGAAAGTATCAGCTGAAGTAGCAGTGTAACAAATTGAATAGTGGTAGACTAAAGAGGGTAGAAGTAGAGTTGTAATAGGTACTGACTTGTCGAGAGCACGAACACGGAGGATAAGTGGCTGATCCTTTGCGGGCCACGAAGCGTCGCGACGCACTCGATCCCGATGCCTTCGCAAGGTAGCCGCGTCGTACCAGGCCGGTTCATAGCTGCGGATGTACGAGTTGCGAATGATTCCTGAAAAATGAAAAAGAAAAAATATTATTATTATCATTTTACAACGATAAAAATATACAAAAACTATGGGAATTAATTACTAACTCGGAAAACTTTTTTCTCTTCATATTCGTTGCTAAATGAAAAAAAAAAATTCACCGCGTATAAAAATTTTTACTATCAATTCTTATCAACAGTTTATTCGCTAGCTTGGGCTGAATGCTTCAATTGAAAAAACCGTTGCGTATACACTGTGTACGTAAAAACTGTTCAAGCAATAAAAAGCGTAACATGACCTGCGTGTATAGGGGAATACGTAGACCACGCATACATGGGGCAACCGAACGAACACTTGAGACTGGGAATGAATAGATTCACTGGGTTTAATGTGCTTACAACTTTTATTACAGTGAATAGAGGAAAGCCGCCCTTTCCAGACCAAAGTTATTTTCTTTTGATAACAAACAATTCAAAGTCTGGGTTAAAATGTAGCAAAAAAAAAGGATGTAACATGATAAAGATTTTACGCTTATTGCGCGTATAATAAGTGATGTATATTGATAACGTTCTAATGAGAAACTCTTGACCTTTCAACTGAAATACAATTTATCTATACCAGACTATGTTTATTTATTAACGGAGCGAGACTGAACCCATGCAAGAATCCTCTTATATTTTAATTTAATCGTAAATCGATAAATTCAATAGAGCTTTAATGAAGCCACTGAATAAGTAGTAAGCTGCTTGCTCATGCAAGACACTTGATATCGCCATCGGCAGTAACAAGCTTCGCCGATAAAACTAAGCATGTGCGAATGCAGAATTGTAGTTTCAATTTTTACAGACAATAAAAGCAGACGCATTCAACGTTTGGATAGAAAACAAGAGATGAAGTCGGACTTTTATTAAAAGTCCGACTGCAGTGGAGAGCTGAAAAGTTTGAATGAAAGTCAAAAATTTAAACTGGAGAAACGTGCTCGGGTTTTCCCAATGTGATGACTGTGTAGAGAAGAGTGAATATATAAGCGCTGCAGGGTGTGGTCAACAAAAAACTTATTGAACAGGCAAAAAGGACCGACGAGTTACCGTTATGGTGACTCGGGTTTGTAGGACAAAGAAGAAGAAATTAACGCGCTTGTGTACACTTAACACTTTTGGGCCAATCTATATAACCACTGTATAACGGTCGGGGAATATTTGTATAAAAGGCTTCTTTCTTTAAAAAAATGTAGTTTTAGCCACGATACAATTATGTACTCAACAGTTTGAAGCCAAACCATCCAATTTTAATGTAGATATATGCGTACAAAAGAATGAGTCATCGAGAACACAAAGAAATCAGCGTCGAAAAAATTCGTTTAATACAAAAAAGTCCAATGGAGCGAGAGAAAAACATTGTTTCTCTTTAAAAGTCTAAAGAAACGGTTCTCTCTGCAATAATAATAACGAGTGATTTTTCGCGCTGATTTCCGAGAGCGCGCACACAACGTCCCACGTCGCGCGCGCGCGAAACTATATTATACCAAAGCGTGTTTTCCCACACGCACATACTATATCGGAAATAAAGCTAATTATGACTCGTCGGCGGCGGCGATGCGAACGCCCGGCCATTGTTGAAGAGCGGGAGAACGAGCGCACGCATATGGAAATGCGTGTATACGGCGCGTAAGTTCAAGAACACGTCAGTCAATTATGTCGCGAGAGGACAACGCTCTTTCTACTGTACTACATCGGTACTACAATGCATAAATTATAACAGACTGTTATTTTGCTGATGATGAATTACTTTGTGATATTAAGTATACCTAGATGCGGTGTGACGGGATGCAGGGGCAAGCCTTGCACGAGGGCAAGCCAGAAGAGCAGGAGCGGCAGGGCCGGGCGCATTTTACGTGAGCCTCTCGCGGGGCCGGGCCGCACGCCAAGTGCAACGCTACCTGCCACGTGGCATCGCCCCTCTGCTGCCCCTTATCGTTCTTCTTCGTCTGCAACGCTGATACCAAGACGACGACGAGGAGGAGGAGGAGGACGAGGCTACTTCTACGGCTCCTCTCACCGCTGACTCCTCCAGGAGCATCCCACAATTTCTCCTTGAGCTCTATCGCTGTCTTCTTCTTCTTCTTCTTCTTCTTCTTCTTCTTCTTCGTCGTCGACGTCGTACGCCGCTTCCAGTGTCAGCCGCTGCAAAACAGGGAGAGAAAAACAAAAACTGATGTAATAGCATGTAAGTATACTTGGTCTCTCAGGTGTGAATAAAACTTGGCTTATTTTTCGTGGCCGTGACCGGAGAAAAAAAAAGCAACACCGCTGCGTTCGGTGAACAGATTATAGCTATTTTCAAGGACCGGCCGCGAGAAAGTGTCGAGTGAACGTGTAATCGCATTTGCCGTCGGCGTGTGCGGGGTATTATATAGCTACGCGCAAAGTCACACTACAGCAGCGTAGCTTTGTTATACGTCGAGCTACTCTGACTTTTTGAATTTTCTTTATTTGCCAGTAGGAATGGTTACCTAAATTTTTGTAATCTGACTACTGGAATTCTAATATAACTTTGGGATCTGATGAGACTGGAAACCCTATGAGCTCTCTAACGCGCGCATTTCGCGAATCCAGTCAAGGTGTGAGAATGGATTTACAAAGCATCAGCTTGACGTTACGTAAAAGAGTTATGATGTGCATATACCATCAAGTTTTAACTGAACCACGATTTCTCGATATAAACATTATTTTTTTTTACAGAGAATAAGAGTCTTTACAATTCCAGCGAGTATAATATCAACCATATTTTTAAAGCAAGAAAAGAATCATCACAACGTCCACTAATAATACAAGCCTCTTTTGTGTGCGATTTTCCAATGCAAAGCAGCAATCGCGTGGGATCAACGACTGCAACATCAAGCTTATGTTTACACATGTGACTTATCCATAGCACAGAGTGAGAGAGAGAGAGAGACCTCGCAGTATAATACCAGCCGTCTAAAAAACGCGCAACCGAGTTATGCACATATAGTAATATCGCAGCCATCAGCCGTCGCACGCACGCATGTTACCTCGTCGGCATATCAGGCGGCGCGCAACGCGATCCTATGGAGAAAAAAAAAAGAGCCGTCTAGCGCATCCATGCATGACGCGAAGCGAGCGGAAGCTCGCAAGAGCGCTCGGATGTAGTAACACACACTATATACTATACACTTGCCGCGAGTGAAATTCGCGCGAGCGCGTAATTCGCGACCACGCAAGGTCATTCCTTCTTTTTTTTTTCCGCGAGTCCTCGTTCTTATCGCTGCTTCTATTATTATTTCTCTTACGTAAGAGGGATTTTCATTATAGAAAAGAGAGAGAGAGAGAGAGAGATGGAGGGAATGGCGCGAGCGAGCACGCGTGCGATGTTTAATTGCGGCAAAAACTCGCGCGCGAGAATGGAATTAGGCCAACGATGTACGCTTTTTCTTCTCTTTCTTCTGCGGCTAATGAATACCATCGATACCTTTCCATAGCTATACAGCTGATGCTTCTTTTCTTTCGCCTTTCGTCTGACGCGTATATTGTTATTGTTGTGTGTGTGTGTGTGCTCTATGAATCGTCTCTCGCAGTGCAGGCCATTCATTAGCGAATCGAGCGCGCGGTTTTCTCTCTCTCTCTCTCTCTCTCTCTCTCTCTCTCTCTCCCTTTATCTCCGTCTGCTTCTCAGTCTTCCATTTGTTATATACGCGCGCCAGTTAATTATACGCCGCACATACTGTCCGAACTCTTGCCTGTGTGTGTGTCTTCAATTTTCTTTTCTTTCTGCCTTGGCGTTTATGCGTGCGTTAAATACTCGACTTACGGCGTGGAATTTGGTTTCTTATATTTTTTGCTCTCTCTCGCTCTCTGGGAAGTTTATAATGTCGCTTTTGTTTTCGACCAAGTTTTCGCGCTTCGCAACCGCGTTTATAGTCTTTTATTGTTTCGCCAGTTAGTGGGTTAAGAGAGTGCTAATTTTAACTGTTGTGTGCGCCAATTCATTTTTAATTATTCGCGGAAATACTTCGGAGAGGAGGAATGTGATGTTGAAAAGTTTTTTACTTCATCAGCATCGTCATTATTATTATTATTATTATTATTATATTATAATTGTGCGGAACGTGAATTGAGTGGAAAGTTGGAGATATTATTTATCGCCTCGGAATAATTATTTGCTAATACCGCTATTGAAATTTATTTAGCTTCAATTATAAATAAAGCCGACCAGTGCAGCCCGTTGACCAGTTTGTTTTATGAGTGTATACTATAATATACAAAAGCGTAGCTATATTGCTTATGAATCATTGAATCGAGCGTATTTCGTAATGGAGTAATCAATATTGCAAACACTACTGATTGGACCTCGTGTTTACGATGATAAAGTTGACAAAAAAATAATCAAAAATATAAAACGTTCATGAAAACAATTTTTTTTCCAATTCGCGTCTCCTAATACGCATTCTGCAGTTTTATCATCATTCAAGTCACTGACGTAAATGATAAACGAGCTCACCATACACACACACACAGGTCTTTTCTCTCCTCGTTCTAACGAAACTTTAAGCGGTTAAATGGCCCGACTAAGCCGTCGCCTCTGGCACCTCCACCTCCGCGGTTTTTCCGCGAGTAAAAACTTGGATAACACTATGAAACAGTTGCTCTCTCTCTCTCCCCCTATCTTCAAGTGCACGTCGAGACAGTGAAAAAAAAGGAAAACAAGAGCGCGACCGAAACTTTTCTACCGCGAAGGAAAACAATAAGGTAGCTTCCGGTAAGTAAGTGGTACACCGCGCCTAACACGCCGCATCGAGCCCTCAAATATATTCCCGCGAGCCCATTTCCCTGTTGTCATGGTCAAAGCATGTATAAAACATTATATCGAAAGCAGCATGACTCTGCTCACATATCCGTGGTTCCCGAGTTCATTGTCGTTATGATTCAAAGCCAGTATATATGCACCTATCGCCGGTTCTAAAAATAACAACATGAAGCCATCGGATAGAGCAACGGTCTCTCTCTCTCTCTTTCTCCCTCCTAACAGGTGTCTCCTTTATACCGAGACGCGCGATGTCACTAAACTATATGAGGTAGATTCGTGAAAAAATGCGGGATAAAAAATGAAATTTACCTGGAGAAGTGCAGGCAGCCGGACACTGGCAACAGCGGCAGGATCATCGACGGCATGATTCACCGATGTGTATCCGGTAAGCTGCAGGAGCAGCAACAGCAGCAGCAGCAGCAGTAACGACGGCCAGGTAGATCTGGCATCGCTGTACAGGAGAGCAACTCGCGGCGGTGTGTGTAGCAGCAGCCAAGCAAGCTTACATTCTCTTCTCTCCTCTCTCTCTCTCTCTCTCTCTCTCTCTCTCTCGCGGCAGCGCAGCTATCTCTCTTGGGGATTTCTGCTGGCGCGCGCGCTCCGCTTGCGAAAGGACCGCTCCGAGCGAGAGAGATGGAGCTTCCTTTTTTTATCTCTCTTCTCTTCTTCACTCCGCTTTCCACATGCGCATCTATCTCTCTTGCTTGCTTCTTTCTTTCTTTCCCTTCGTCTCTCGGCCTTTAACGCTGGCTATCCTTCATCCCGCGCGACTTTATTACGCATTTTATCGCCTCGTCCGCCTACTCTTGCTGCTGCTGCTGCTGCATTTTGCTCCTTTCCATCTTATGTGTATAATATACTCTCCGTGTATAGGTATTATATGCTGCAGCAGCCTTCGTCCGAAAAGACGAAGAAACACACGTGGCTGCAGGTGTGTAAGTACATATATTGAACTCGAGAGGTGCTGGACGTCAGAAGGTTAGTATAACTTTTATAACACTGACGTCGTCGCGCGCGCACTAGGATAACGGACGATTGAACAAGGAAGGATATATGTATCTCGCGACGGGCTAACCTCTCGTTCCTCCACGCGTTCAAAGTAGCTTGCAGTTTGTCAGTATATGATATTATATAAAGTGTATATAAACGGAAAAGTCTCGAGGATGTGCGTGCACAGGACCTCGCACGATACAAGCTATACACAAGTACTCGGCCGCGTGTGCAGCGACGAGTGCGGAGGAACGGGCGTCGCGACGGAGCGCGCTGCGGCGACTGGAGAGACACTGGCGGCTGACTATAGTGACAGCAGTGTGGCCGCCACCACCACTTGCGCTTGTGTGCATGTGTATATAGACAGTACATATATATAGGGTGCATATATACATATATACTGAAGGAGCGAAGCGGCTGCGCAGCGAACAGGTCGCGATCAGCGCGCGCCGCGAATGAGGACAACGACTTGCCCCACCACACACTCTCTTTCCTTGGATATAGGTACCTTTTAGCTGTCTGTCTGCCGCCGCCGCCGCCGTCACGCCGTGCGTGGGTTCGTTACACGGCGGCCACGGCTCGCGCTCACACACATATAGGTACCAATAAGTATCTGATGGAAATCGAAAGGCCAGAACTTGCGGCTGTGTGCAGTCTACAATGCGTGCACTCGCTTGGCCGATCAATTTTCAGAGAGTTGCCGTTGCATTGTTTTTTTCGGTGGAGGCCAATATACTTATTAAGTACTTCCTATGTATGCCTACGCGTGTGCAGGACCGGGGTCAACGACCCCGGCGGTCGCGCGAGGACTGCATGTGCACTCATCCTGTCGTGTTTGATCCAGGTTTTTGGCTGCCTAAAAATGATTTTTTTTTTTAAATTTTATAGTGACTAGAAAAAAACAGAAGGACGCCTTTGTTCGTTCAACAATAGGCTGAGCTGATTTTTAAATAATTGTTGATGATGTTGCACTGATTGGAAATAATTTTACGTCAATGTCATTCGACAACAATGCATGTTTCCTCTAGGTCAGCAACGAACTGCACAAGTCGTAACGCTCTTATTTTCTCATTTTTACGACGCGTGGCTGTTTCGTCCTGTCGCTGGTCTGATGGTTCTTATCCTTCGGTGGTTTGAGACTTTTACGAAGGATCGAAAGAAAGAAGACGCGAAGGCAGACGCGTCTCACTTCTTTGTTGCGTATACTCTTCTTTCTTTCACTCTTGTCTCATTTTTCTTTTTAATTTGTCGGTTCTTTTTCCGTGATGGTTGCCGTCGCTGTATGACCATATTCGGCTGAGTTTACCGCTCCATGTAACAATAGTTGCGCTCACCTAATCGAGATTTTCCTCTTAATTAAATAAGTGATTGACGTTGTTTCCTTCCTCAAAAGACTTTCGTCTTTTCTATACGGATGACTCGGCTGCAGCGTCATGTCCTTTGATGCTTGGCTTTCAGTTATAACTGACGCGTTTGATGCCAAATTGGTTATTTTTTAAACCTTGGCAATTAGTTTCTCACTCAAAGTGAAAACTTTGCTTTATTCAGGTATTTCCTATACTTTTATCGGGTTTAACACGAAAAAATTCACAACACAATAGATTTTTAATAAACAAAAATATGCATTTTATTTATCTACTATTTACAGTATTTATTTATAAAATATAGCATTATGAGAATGTAATGCAAGAAATTTGCCGTAAACAAATTTCGAATTAGTTGAGATGATTTGAAATGAATAATTTACGTCATTAATGATACAATTACTTTTATGGAAAGAAGAACTTAATAATCTGCCGCATTGCTTGCCAGATAGTCGCGGCGACCAATGTTCGACGCTTGCTTGTTCTGAAT
>UCQR01106677.1:1062-17828 GCA_900474235.1 Cecidostiba semifascia | reverse complement strand
TCTCTCTCTCTCTTTCTCTCTCTCTCTCTGCGACGAGAGTAGCACGGAGATCTCGTAATCAAAGTTGAATCGCAAGAGGGCTGCGCGAGCTGTGTTATGCTATATTGCGATGAGTATTGTTCGAGGTGAGGGATTGCGTTGAGTGATGAGATCTGGAAGGCCGATCGGAATTGTTGTTGACAGTGATAGTATATTATCTTAACGAATGTTGGTATACGGGTCAGGTTACTTTTTCACTTTTTCAAATTTATGTTTGTTATAGCTAGTAAATAGATTAGCAATTTATTTTCAGATTTTTGGCGTCTGACTTAATCTTGTTTTTTTTTTGAAAATGTCTGTATGGAAAACATCTGTAGATCTGTGTGTTTCGTATTATGTCGTAATATCTAAGGAACTGTTCAGTCAATATCAATAAAATTTCATCCACAACATACCCCGAGATCCCGTGCATCGTTTTGTCTGATTACCATTTCTATATATCGCTAGGTTCTGGTCTTTTTACTTCTAATTGGGGACTATAATTATTTTCAGTAATAAGACTAGTACTTTTTTTGTCAATTAAATTTTCTTATTCAAGTAATACATTGTTCGTAATTTGTCAAGAATATTATTTTTAAGATTCATCAAGTTAAAAGTTTAATTTACGTCGTACGTTTCGTGGTGGAAGTAGCTGTTCTGTGTCTAATGCGCGTTTTGAGCCTTTTTTGACGGTTTCGGCTTCGCAAAATAAGTCGAGTTCGTCTTTGTCAATATTTTGCTTCTGTGGTTGCTGGGGAGGAGGCGATAATTGGATTTTTGTTATTTGTTCGCAGATCTTGTTGAGGCGTCTTTTAATGACTATTTTTCTGCGTTGTTGTGTAGGGGATTGTGACTTGATCTGCAAATTGCTCTGGAATTTCGTCGTCAATGCAGAAACGGGGCTTTTTGATGGAGATTGGGTTTGGTTGTCCATTTTGAAGAGTACTGTATAGTGATACTTTGAAGTACCAAACACGACTGATCGCCATGGTCTCCAAGACGAGATATTTATACTCGTGGAATGAAGGGTGGGGTGTTATTATGGGTAGGGTGTCACAACGTGGACAGGGTGTCACAACGTGGACAGGGTGTCAGTAATCCTAGACGTACATTTATATTCACATAATTAATGTCTATATATTTATTTTCATAATTTTATATTTTAATGCTTAAGCAGCTCTGTGCTACGTACAATGTTTTATAAAAAGATGTATTGTTTTTCGTAATAATAAAACAAAAAGAATTTTTTATATTATGAACATTTGATTTAATCAGTTCCTTGACTTGCCTAAAGTAAATCCTTTTCCTGAAAATGGTTTGAATTCATCCTGATCTTTCGCCTGAAAAAAAAAATAATTTTTTTCATGATTGTCTACAATACGGAATCAAAAGTTAAGCATCAGACGATCACAATTACCTCTTCGACTTTTGCTGGTTTCACATTGCGAAAGAATCGTAAAGTTCCTACTTTATAATCATAATCTGGTATTCCTCTGACACAAACAGTTGGTTTGTCTGCTGCAGTTTCTGTAGGTGAAGATTTGTTCTTCTTTTTGCCATCCAATCTGTTTCCTTGTCCTTTAAAAGCAACAAATCCAATTGATTCTGGTATCAAATCTACAGGATCTACACTGTTCTCTTCTTTTGTTACAGGCTTCTCAGGCTCTTTGTAACCAACTGGAGGAGCAAATTCGACATTCATGTTGCAATCACTAATATTAACAGCTTCAGTTGGTCTTGTCTCTAGTACACGCATTTGATACTTGCGCGCATTATAGTTGATAGCTATAACATCTCCAGTTGTTAGACAAACAAAATGTCTCAATTCATTTTTTAACACAGCCTTAGGATTTGTAATATGCAAGAAGTCTTCTGATTGAGGTTGAAAACGAGCATAAGTTACCGGTGATAGTGTGACATATTCAACATCTAAGATCTCTCCTTCATTCAGAAGCAGATTGTCCATCATCTACAGAATAACTTCATCATAAGTAAACCTGAACAAGTTAAATGCAAACAATGATTTTAGTTCAATCATACCCATTTAGGAAGAAATACTATATTTTCATCAGCAATAAATTCAAGTACACCGCAGTGGGTTACTCTTTTAGTCTTTGTATTTGTCAGCTTAAATAACATCTGATAGTCAATATTATCGGATAGTCTTGTGAGCGCGAGCTGCGCTGAAGGTGGCAGAATAACTGAAGCAAAGCAGGATTTCAATTAGTCATTATTGCATCATATAAACTCAAATTTTAAATAAATTTTGTCACCTACTCATCCCGCCTCGCTCAACCTTTTCGCGATAATTTTCAGGTGCCATAGACGCTGAGAAGCATTCGTATTGACTATTAAAGGACCGACGAGGTGTCTCTGTCTGTCGCGGGTACTGAAAAAATATGTCATCATTACGCCAAATAAGAAAGACATAATGTGTATCCCATACAACAACAACTCACCATCTTGAAGCTTCGAAAGTGTTGAACGATTATACAATATAGATAACCCCTCCTTAGTGTCTTGATCGATAATGTCTACTCTATTTATACTCAATGCCTGAAGAGAATCTCGTCTCTGTGAATCGATGATTTTGCCGATTTCACTATTTAGGTTGACGTGTTTACAAGTATGGCGACGCGACGCCGAAACTTTAAATTCCTTGTGTATATTATTGCTCAAAATACGACACTCTAAGATACACCAAAGCTGAAAACTCGACGGTACTGTGCGACCGATGGTGATTTTTCTTCTGCCAAAATTTGTCTTCGTCCGGGTAGAAAATCATAGGTGTTGTCCCCACTTCGACGAAGATTAGCTGTTGTCTCGTTAAAGTGGGGTAGTGTCGACGATCGCGATAAGAATCCCCTTCCTCCTCTCTCTAAATTTGAAATAGTGTATACTATACACTGGTTCAAATTTCACTATTTCAAATTGGCTAGAAGTATGTGAGACACAAAACAAAACTTTTCGGCTCTCTGTAGTCTTTGGTTAGTGGTTGTAGCGAAGATAGGTGTCGCATTGTATCAATACCTACACGCTGCTGCCGTCTCGGTATGCCATGTCGAAAATGCACACTTGCTACCATGGCTTTCTCAAGTTTTTAACACTTTTATAATAAGCTAAACGCTGCTCAGCTGCGTATTCGTCCCTCATGTAGGTACGTAGTTTTTTATATTTATTATGAATCGTGATTTCGCCACCTGACCGCAATGCTCTTATAGTGTGGTGACGGATTTATGTAGCCACAGGTTCCTCCACACTTCAGAATAATAATCAGTTTGGAGGAAACTACGTCCAAATAAATTGGCAGTTGTATGTGAAAAATAGTTTATAAAAAACGGCTGCTATTGGTCTCTCGCATCGAAAACAATGTTAAAGATTTCAAAAATTTCTAATCCCCTTTCTTAAAATCGAAATAAAATTACTTCATAGCTATATATCTACATAACATAATAGTTATTGCTATTCTAGATCCCCACCAAATTCGAGCATTCATTCATTCTTGCATTCTATTATATGCAAAAACATCAATGGAACTCTCTGAAAACACGTTCTCGTGGAATCAATCATATTAACAGTCTCAAGTCTCCAAATTTACCTTTTCAGCTCTACGCCCCAACAGCAGCAAACAACTCTCCACTCCCTTAGCGCACTCATACGTCCACACTCCAGACCTCTTATCCGAAATCGTTCTCTCAGCGCCTTTTTAAGGAACGAAAACCATATCGACGACGTAAATAATGATTACGTGGGAGTGCCGAGCCCGCAGTTCGCCTCGACGGTCCGCGAGATCGTGGGAGAATCGAGCAGGGGAACGAACCAAGAGAGAGAGAGAGAGAGAGAGAGAGTGAGCCAAGTCGAAAGGTGCACACTGCAGCACATGGGCGAGGCTCACTCGCGAGAAAAGCACGCGGCGGTCCAAAAATGGGTGAGCCGCCGCGCCATGATATCGCAGGAAGCGATTTGTCTCTCTCGGGATCTTCCCGCAATTATGGCAATGTGTAAGAGGCTACTTTTCTTTCTCTCGAGAGTATACATACGACCTTGCGAGGAGTGTATATAGCCTCTTCGTTGGCCATTATTGCGTGTCATTCTCGCGTTGGAATTTATTTATATTTCCGTTCGGGACGAGTTTCGCGAACGAAATCCAGGCGGAGACGTTCCGATTTCGATGGTAGATACGACACGCGTATATATAGTCCTTTTCTGGAGCGGCGTCGTCATCGTCCTGTCGGGACAGTGCGTGTGACTCTTTAAGGCTGGAGATTAATACTGGGTACCAGCCGCTGAAATAACAATCCCTGAAAGCTTCGAGAGTCGGTGCGATTGTCAGAGATGACGGTGATTCTTTGCCTCTTTGTGCTTATACTATGCTCTCTGTTTTATTAAGATGGAGAGAAGCGATCGGATTGACGTTTGAAGAGTGACCGCTATACTTGTCACGGGTTCGAAGGTCATTTATTATAACTAACGACATAATGAATGCATGGGTTTCTAATAATATTTTGCAATAACTTGTCTTTCGCAGTGAGATTTAAAAAATGTTAGAAGGAAATTCACAAAAAAAAAACATTTAGTTGAAAACAAAAATAAAAGGCAAACTATATTACCAAACACATCTCGAAGGTTAGCATTATTATACTCTGCAGAAAATTGTACTAATCATGTAAAATTTTCAAGAAGATAGTCGATCGGAGTGAGAAAGAGTATAGAAGAGAGAAATGGCTGAAGTAGTGGAGCGTCGAGGTAATTTGCTTGTTGGGATGTTAGAAGAAAGGGCGGGTCGCATCCCCATGACAACCGTTATAGCTCGCGAACTAGTGTAGTGTCTATAGACATAGAGCCGAAAAGCATCAGTACCACTGCCGCTGCCAGTGCAATTTTCGCCTATAATGAAATATTTCGACTACTTTGCGCTAAGACGCGGGCCAGTGTAACTTGGACGTAATATTTTCTGCATCGCTGAAAAGTTTTGCAGAATTGATGTTGTAACGAAAAAGAATTTCTCTATTTTTGGTATATAAAAATCATAATATAAAGTAATGATTACAGCAATTATAGTAAAATAAATGACTACATGCATTGAGTCACACTGCATCAAATTGTTAACAATTAAAATAACAGTAAAAATAGCAAATAGCAAGTGGTAATCTGATTGAAAGTCTTGAATGAAGCTTTCGCTATTGGATATGTTGATCGTCAAAGTAACTCAAAATAACTTTAAATAAATGGCATTCAATTGCCCATTTCAACAACAACTTCCAAAGTCAGAGTCCGCAATAAAAAGCAAATAAAAATAAAGTTCCATCTCGGACGAAATTACTGAAAGAAAAATCGAGCGCTGCATATAGCTTCAGCTTTATACGCTATACCGTAACGCGACGAATCCGAGAGAAAGAGCTCTTAGCTAAGCGTCGCCGAGAGGAATTAACGTCTGGAAACTCTCCGTCGCTTTCCAGCATCGCGCGCGCGGAAATAAGTAGAAGATTCCTGGGAGCCGTACCGCTAGCGCTTCGTCAGGCAGACATCGTCGTCGTCGTTTCTCTCCTAGACTTCGCAGCGTTCGACGCTTCTGCAAATGTATCGCAAATTGTCGCGAGCGAGCGAGTGCTTAATGCGTAGGGTGGCAACGGGACTCTTAAGGTTGCGTGCAGCAGCCATGGGGAGAGAGATTTCTCGCGCGATTTTCCGCGAGCGTAAACCGACGTTCATCGACGCGTCAACCTTAATGCGTTCGTAATGCTACGAGAAGAAGGAGTAGGAGAAGATAATCGACCATAAATCCATCTTCAAATTTGGCGCGCGACTCTCTTTCTCTCTCTCTCTCTCTCTCTTGCACTCTTATAGCTTCTATATATGCGTTTCGTGGATTTTGCGTAAATGCTGTAAAGAGCTGTTGCGAGCTGGGGTGGAGTCGATTTTGCTTGCAGCAACCGCTTTATTGAGGTGGAGAAGTATATTATAGACTATTCGGAAATTTTCAATATGTTGTATATTTTTTTAAAGTATATCATCAAAATTATTTAAAGCAACTTTGACTTTATTCGGTTTGACAAACCGGACAATATAGTAACAATATAGTAATTGATTTTATTCAAATCTAACTGTAGAAGAATATGCTACGAGAGCTGTAAGTTAACTCTAGGGCTCTTTCAGTTGTAGTAATACAAATACATTTTGTTTACAAACCTTTGAGATAGCGCGATGCCGATTTGTAGATATAGCATAATACTTACAGTAGAAATCGGTTATGGTATAATGTACAGTACAGACGACTATATTACCTACTTATTGAATCTGAGGTATTTTGCAAAGACACAAAAAAATCTCTAAAATCTACACAAGAAAAAATTGCACATCTCGTCGACTATAAAATGTTGCTTAATAAGTTCAACCAAGTTATTTTAGTAAATTTTACTCGATGGTATGGCCACTTTTACTATCAACGTTCTACGCATTGTATTAAAATGTTTTAATAATTACAGCAGTTTTTGACAAACAGAGTTCTGATCAAAATTCATAGCCAATCGCACAATAAAATGAACGAAAACTTTGCAAAAATAAAGCTAATGACCAGCCACCAAAAATCGAGCATCCTCAACCCTCTCTGTCTGTTTATATACCTCACCTCGAATCACGAGCTTACTCATATCGCCGTCTCGCCGCAGAGAGCGCAGCATCGACATTACAACTATGCGTATAATCGAAATTTCGGTGATTTAGCAGTGTGAACACACACTCGAGAGCCATATACATATAGAGAGAGTGTATGTACGTATATATACGCATAGCGGAGCTACTGCGGCCGCTTCTCGGCATAATAATGGCAGTGGGGTCGCTCTCGGTTGCCCTCAAATCATCGAGGATGTGAGGGCCAAATGACGTTCGGCCACGCGGAAGTAACGCGATAATGGCAGCCGCGCCGTCGCCCCGCGTGAAAGCGCCGGCCTGTGTGCGAGCGCGCGCTTTGATGTTTGCCTGAGCGATTCGTCGCTTGTGTCTATGGTTCGCGTTTCGTTCGTTTTTTTTTCTTTTTTTTGCGATGATTCTTTCGATTTTTTGGTGAATGAGTTCGTTTGCATTATACTTGATATATACAGTGCGAATAAAGTGCATCCTTTGAAAAAAAAGGTAAAAGGTAAAAAAAACTAGAAATTTCCACTCGAACGACTTGGTCACAAAATCAACGTATAAGGTTACAGCCTCCCTGCGAGAGTCCGACATGAAGCTAATGATCTCTTAATAGTCAGGATGAAATTGCATTATCACTCGACTATACTATATCTGCGGACAAAGTCTCCGTTGGCTATAAGGGCACGCGCCACGAAAATCATCTCTGCGGGAGGTCTTCTCTCCTTCTCTTTCTGTCTCCATCCCAGAGACATCGTCGAGGTCGCGTGTCTCTCCCTCTGCGCAGAGCGAGATATTCACTCCGTTACGTCCATACATACATACATACATACAGACAGACAGACAGAGCTGACGACGGATAGAATAAGGCGAGAGCGAGAAGGACGTGGATAACGACGCTCTCTTGTATAGCAAGAAGAGAGAGAGAGAGAGAGAGCCGGTAATCTTCCATTCAGAAAAGTTATCCGGGCATCCCCCAGGTTAATTCGCTACTTGCATTCCACTCGACGGACACATACGTGAATACGCCAGTCAGCCGTAAATAAATGGCCGGCCATTGTTCAATCAGCCGTTTTATCGCGCGCGCATTCGTTTGGGGCTTCTTCTTCTTCTTTCCTATACAGAGAGCTCCGAATATCTTCTCTCTCTCTCTCTCTCTCTCGAGAAGATAATTTCTACGGATCACTCGTTTACATGCTCGTTCGAAGCCGCGCGTAATACATATACATTTTGTTGAGAATCTCTCTTCCTCTCTCTCTCTCTCGTGATTACATAATGATGCTTATATATACTCGTGTCACTGTGGCAACCGCACATACAGTCATCCTCTCCGGGGCCGCAGCGAAATTTCGCGTAATTACATAGCGTTTCGCGCATCACAAAAGCATGCGAGAGTGAGAGAGAGAGGTTCGTTTTTCGAAATTCCAACTCGGCCGCAAAAAACGACACATCGCCCAGTATATATATACATATAGTATATACGTGTATGTAGCTTGCACGCAAAAAGCCGAAGTAAAAAACGAACTAGGCAGAAAGACAGAGAGGGAGAGAAAGAGCAAAACGAAAATCGTGGCACTGCGCTCAGCTCGCATTCTCCCTTCGGATTTTCTCTAAAACGACTCGAGTGTATAGTATATATATGTAGCACACACACCAAGTCTCGGCTAGTCTCGTTTTTTTCTCTCCTCTCGTCCGGGGGCATTGCTACGAAAAAGAGAGAGAGAGAGAGAGAGAGAGAGAAGTAACTACAGGTCTCTCTCTCTCTCTCTCTCTCTGCGCCAATTATCCGTACGAAGACGCGACTCGTGCGCGCATACACGGGGATTCCGCGAAAGCAATTGGGCTCGTCGGAATGACCGGGCCGCCCGGTGTCTCTCTCTCACGCCAAAGCCGAAAGACGCTGCTGCAGCTTCGTTTGAATCCGCTGCTACCGCTACTGCTGCTGCTGGGGAGGATCGATATGTCGAGTTAGACTCTTTCTCTCTCTCTCTCTCTCTCTCTCTCTCTCTGACCCTTTTTCTCCGGAGAGTAGCTCTCTTGTCTAGGCTGCGCTTGCAAAGACTTTTAGAAATATGAGTAACAGCGTCTTGTGCTGCTGCAGTTTCTCTACTTTTATTCTGATACTTGTAAGTGGCGGGATTTTTAAAAACGCAATTAGCCTCGCGCGCGAGTAGCGCACGCGTCGTTAAAAAAGTTACAGCTGTCCCGACCAGTAAAATTGCCCGCGAGGCGCGCAGAGGAGACAATTGTGTGTGTGTCTCTGTTATGTTACGCCGAAAAAGGATAGAGAGAGAGAGAGAGAGGGAGCTCTCGAAATATCGATTATTCCTGCGTGTGTAGTTTGCGCGTCTTCTCTCGCCCCTGCTGCGGTTCTTCCGATTTTCGCTCTCTCGCTCTCTCTCTCTCTCTCTCGATTCTTCTATATATAGCTGTGTGTAACCCTCCCGGTGTCGGTAATGACAATCATTATAGAAATGATTGTAGCCGGCGGACCGACTCGACCCGCGTTCACTCTCTCTCTTTCTCTCCTGTTATAGTATAGAGTCGAGCGACGATAGCCTAGTCGGGGAGAGAAGGCTGCTTCGAAGAGCTCGTCTCTCTCTTCTTCTATACTTGGGGGATGGAAACCAGCAAGTCGACTGCGGAGCTTCAGTGGGAACGGATTGTGTCCTGTCACAACCTCTGGAGTATATTATATCCTCTCGTTGCTGCTATACTGTTTTTGTTGTTACAAGTTTGTGTGTGTCGCACTGTGAGATTGTTGAAAGTGTTCTCTTATAGTGTCGAAAAATTCCGTCCGTCACATATAATTCGCGAAATTGAATTACCTACGCTTATACTTCGAACGCACATCATTATACATACGTATATACGCGGCTTTTTTTCCAGCTATAATCCCGGACCGTGTATATTTTAAGTCTATAGGCAGCTCTCGCGATTAAAGCTCACTCGCGCGCGCGCATAGGAAAATTGCCGCGCTCATTACGCTAAGCAATGGCCGCTACGACTATATGTGCATATATGACTCATCGACACATGAGAGCAATCTGAGAAACGATCTTGGCAAAAAAGCAATTCCGACGCTCTGCGCTGCATAGATGTAAGTGTGTGTATAACGTAAGTCGTGCGCGCGCTATTGGAAAAATTCCTGGTATCGCGTAAACAGTGTTTTCGATTGGAAGTGTGAGGTAACGTTCGCTTTTTCACGGATATATACGCGCATGCATACGGTTGGAGCAAAAGCGCTGATTGAAGACTAGATGTATAGTTCCTCTTTCGCGGGAGATTACGGCAATTATACGCGGAGCGCTTACTTATCGCGCGCTCGCGAACGCTCATTATATATCCGTCTAGTTCCTGGAGTTTCGGATATCGGTTTTCTTCTTTCGTGTCTATATCGTTTTCGCTGCGGTTTTCAATATTACTTGTTTTTGATGTTTATTCGAGCGATTATTTAGAGGACTCTCTGTTTTGCCAACGAAGTAGAGTCTTTATATATAGATATATATGGCGAGCGGAGAGACGCGTGATTAGCGCGCGAGTGATTAAAATTGATGTTTACGTATACATATATCTCGTTACGATAATCGATCAGTGGAAAGCCTTGAATTACTCGATTCTAAAAGTCATCGTGAAAATCAACGAGATATGAGAAGAGGAAGAAAGTGTACTTTCCGAAGTTTTATATACGCGAACGCGCGTGATGGCTTTTATTATTCATCTATAAAAATGCAAACGCATATATTCGTGGGAAAATTTCCGGATATTCACGGAAGCCAGCAATAAAATGTATTATTTATTACTCTCCTAGGCAAATTATTATAAGCGCGCGTTTTTCAAAATATTAGCACACACTTCTTGGAAACGATAAAAGGCGCGGCTTGTTGTCTGTACAGTTTTTTATGTAGAATTATTACAACAATGTCAATATGTATATAGTGTGTACAGAAAAATGCGTATAAAAGTTACGCGCAATCTTCTCTGTTTTGTTTTTATATTCCTCTGTTTTGTTAATGCAAAAGAGGATTTTTTTCTGCATATAAATTCATGGAAATATACTCCACACGTATAAGCGAATGGCACACGCATATCAGAAAGCCTCGATCGAAAAAGCAGTACGAATGTAAATCTCACGCGGTTCGCTATATATATACACTAGTTCACCTATCTCTCTCGTAACAGCGATTTTTACTCAAATCATTGCTCTCCACGGCACTGCACTACAGCTCTATACTCTAAAGTTTTGTTTTTCAGCTGGCAAGCGCAGTTAATAGCTGCCGCTCTCGGGTTTCTCGCATATTTAATGCTTAGCTCTCGAGCTCGACGCTAAAAGACACAGACAGAGAACGAGAAACAGTTGCACTGCACCCGTAAAACAGTTACATACATTTCCTCCTTCTTTTTCGCCGACGGCGGCTTATGCGCGCTCTATACTCGCAGTCGAAATCGAAAGCATAGAGAGACCAAGTCTATATACTACTGGGAGTATATATAGTAGGTATACGTATATAGCGCACGTGCGATAATAAAAGAGGCGAAAAATAAAAGGCGGCCGCACTGAAAATTCCCTCTGCGGATTTCACCCGTATATATACGTATATATATATATATATATATACTCGCCGGCGCTCCATTTTCGGAGCTGCAAACATAAAGCCGGCTTCCGAGAAAACTTCTTGCGCGAAGGATGTATATACGCGCGCTCGTATATACGACTCATGCAGATATATAGCAGCAGCAGCAGCAGCAGCTACAACATTTCTACATGTATATATACATACATATATATATATATATATATATACACATATATATGCGCGAGAGCGAGAGAGGCCTTCTTTCGCCGAGGGAAAATATAATGATGGCGAACGCGAGAGCGAGACTCGGCTGAGCTCCAAGGCTCGCGAGCTCTCGCGTTGGAAACCAGCGATAAGGAGGGAGTGTCTACTGCTGCCATAATGATAGCCCTGAACGCCTCTCTCTCTCTCTCTCTCTCTCTCTCTCTCCTGGCGATGTGCGCAACGTACCTACCTATATACGTATATATATACCCACACGCCGACGCTGCTTTACATACGTGCACGCCAGCGCATAATATTTCCGCGTATATACGCGCATGCATGTGTGTGTGCAGCGTCGTATACCTTATTGTATATATACGCTTCGCGTGCTCTCGCGCTATAGGAGCTTTCACATACACACATACACACATATCTCTGTATATATGCGCGAGAAGCTGCTGTATCTTTATGCGCGTATCTTTATATATGCCGGTAAACGCGTGTATGTGTGAGTGTATATGGATGTGGGAGAGAGAGAACGGCCCACCAGCGGCGATCGCGTATCGCGAGAGAGAGTCATGCATGCTGATGCGATACATGTGCCGTGTCTTGGGGTGAATTTCTTAAGCTATATACATCGCCGTTCCGATTAACGCGCCACAGCTCTCGGAGAGCTGCTTTGTCGTACAAAATGGCTGCGTGGATTCCTTACCGCTACCAACACGTGTGGGAGTATTGCCGATGTTCTGCCGATCTTCCTTTGTGCCGCAGCGATGATAGCTTCTATTTTGAATTTTTATGAATCCATCAGTTTTTCAGATCTCGACGATGTGTTATATTCTCGCGTTAATAGTTTATAAAAGCGTCTTGTCGTGCCCGACTTTTTCTACTGATTGAAATTATCGTTAATGTATAGACCGTATATGATCGGTATATTGGTGATGTATTTTTAATACGCTTCTCTCTTTGAAATACAAGGTATCGCGGTATCCGACACTCGGCTATATAACGAGATCGAGTGTCGCGTTGCGAGGATATCCGCTTACAAAAGCGACGCTCATCTCGTGATGTATTAACGAGAACTGATGTGCAACGCTTTTGGAAGAAATAAAACGAAAAAATTTTTCCAAAATAAAAATAAGCTTATTATAATACCGATTTCTCACGTATACATACTTTTTACAAACTCTCCTCGCTTACAAGCTGGCAACATATACTCGTGTCGTATACAAAGGAGCATAAACGCTTTGCGGCATCAACACTCTATATATACTCCGCTGCTGCTGCAGTGTATAATCCATACACACATTTCTCGTCTGGCCATATTCGCCTGCTTGCACGGCGTGTGTATATAAAAATGAAGATTTTTCGATCGCGAGCGCACCCTCTCCGTTATATAGGGCTCCCTCTCGCTATATATACATACACACACAGCTCGCATATATCCACGTGAGCGCAAGCAAGCCGATTGGCCGGCGCCGGCTCGGATTCATTAGCGCTCGAGCGCCGATTGGCCGAGTCTCGCTCTTCCTTTTGCACCGACGAGCTCGAGCTATAATGACGTACTCTCTGCGCTTCTCTCTCTCGCTCGCCCGTTCCTTCGGTGCGCGCGATGAGCGATCGTGCATGGCAGATAGGCTTTCGCGTGTGTGCATGCACTACTCGCGAAAGGCGGAGACGACCGAAGCTGTATGTGTGTGTGTGTGTGTGTATGTGTGCGATGGTAAATGGGACTTGACCACGCTACCCTCGGCACTGTAGCAACCTTTAGCCCTCTCCGATGTGTGATATGCCTTTGTTGGCGCTGCCTACTTTTGCCTCTGTATGTGTATGTGTGTGTTGGAGAACGAATTTCGGGTGTATGTGTGTGTGAGTGAGGAGTGAAGGCGATCGGCCAGGCCAAGTTAAATTGGCGGATCGAACGTCGCTAAATTTCTCGGGCCTCAAATTGCACGTGTAGCACGGTTAGATCGAAACCGACGCGCCGAGTCTCTCTCTCTCGCTCTGCCCATTAACGGACTTCGCCCTGCCCTCTCGCTCGCTCCGAGAGGGATGGGTTGTACGTGCAGTCCTGCAGGTTTGGCCCAATATCCGGTTGCAATCGATTCGCGTCGATGGCGAATCTGCGATGCACAGCCGGCGCGTCTGCAGCACTGATGAGATAGCTGCTGCCGCTGCTGCAGCTTATTTTTGGGAGCAAAGAGAATTGTTCCGCGATATTGGTTTTAGACCTGTATTATAGTTTCTCTCTTTTTTTCTTTAGAATAGTATATATAGGAACGACCAGTTTCTTGTCGGAGTGTTGTGTACGCGTGAAGTTTTTCAATCGTGTCGAGGGAAAACCGGCTCGACTGGAAAAATTCGCTCGAGCGATATCGCCGAATGAGCTGTCATTTTTTACTAGCTAGAAACTCGTTTTAATTGTCACGGCTTTGAATATTATATACTCGCGCACCATTAAGCTCTATATATACATACAGCAGGAAATTCACCGCCATCTTCGTCCTCAATCGTCCACTAAATTGCGTTGTCCACTGTGGTCCCACACCCAGTCGATTACCAAAAAAAAAGAAGGCTTACGCACACATCCGCACACAGGTTATAAGTACGCGAGCAAATTCGCCCACCACGTCACAATGGCGCAGACGGACAGAAAGTGGACCTACTGTGTGTGTATATATAGCTGCGGGATGACGGTAGGACCAATTGTTCGCGAGACAATTAGTGTACACGAGGCGCCGCCGCCACCGCCGTGGCTCATACTCAAAGTACCTTTAATTATACGTCGAGAGCGTCCTCGAGTAGAGCTGCAACCCCATCCAAAAGCGCGTGTATATAACCTCTCTCGCTAACTCTTAGATGTCACTCTCGATTCGATTGGCCATACACGAGTGTCTAGTTCGTCGATAGGGGCATACTGTGTGTATGTGCGATTGTGCTTCGGTGAATGTTGCTCGAGCTAACGCACATTTGATTGGAAAATCGAATGGACAATTGATGAACAAAGACGTTTCAATTTCAATAATTTTAAGAATATAACAATCATAGCTACAATCTCAGTACTTTAAAACTCCTCTCGCTGTATATATATTCCTAAAAATAAAGCCAGCCATCAGATAGCTGATTACAGTAATCGCAGCGTAAAACCTCGTATCAGCCGCACCACCGTAATTCCATCAAAACTTACATCACCCTAAAACAGCCAACCGAGCGTGTATACTATACGACGACAAGGATGGAAAAAAGCACGCATTGAACTATACGCAGTACAGTTGCGACGTCGCCTGTAAAATGGCTATTGAAAACGTGACTCTGCGCTGGCAAATATGGATCGTTCGCGCTGCTGCTGCTGCTGCTCGGCTGGCTGGGTTGGCTGGGCGGCGGGAGGACGGAGAGTCGGGACGAACGTTACCATGGCAACAACGATCCCTCAGTAGCTGCTGCTGCTGCTGCTGAACCTACCCTTCATTCAGCTCTGCCCGCGCCGCCCCCGCGTTGTCGGCTTCGAACTCCAAGACAGACTTTGCTGTTTTCGATGGGGCTGATTCATGACATGGTGGATATTTTGGATGGGATTGATTGAAGAAATTGCGTATTTTTAGTACAGGGGGATTGATTTATTTATTTATTAAATCAAGATTACATGTTTTGAACGGCAGGCAGATGAAACCTTCACACAACAATTCAACCTATTTAGCCTAATGTGTTAATTTGCGGTATTATATAGATAGCAAAGAAAGCCACGTCACGAAGTTCACAAGCTCAAACACGTTATAATATACACGCACATCAGCACACAACAAGAGTAAAGAGCTCGAGAGGAATAATTTCCGTGAAGCAGAAATTGATTCCGGAGCATCGAATTCGAAAATTCATCGTAAAATTTCAGCAACTTTACCGTCGTCCCCTCGATATCGCGAAGACGAAAAAAAAAGTAAAGGGCGATCTATCGCGGCGCATCTAAATATCGGCGGGTGCTGGCCTGACGCGATTAGCATAATATCTCTGCTGCTCCTTTCGTATTCAAAGCGCGGACCGTCGCTACGTCGCCGTATAATGCCGGCACTCGCCACCGCCGTGTTTACACTAATGCTAGGTTAGACGACGCTCTCTCTCTCTCTCTCTCTCTCTCTAAGATCCATAATGAGCCTCCGATCGAATTAGAGACGACGCAAGAGACTCGACCAAATTTTCAAACTTTTCGTCGAGCTATCGCATTATATGAGAGCGCGGAATGCAGATGCTTCTTTTCGCTGCGAGTCCACCCTCCACTTCAGTTTTAATTCATTTCCAGCCGGAGACTCTCCGCTCTCGTGTAATTGCGTTCTCGGAAGGAGACGATTCTCTAAAATCGAGGTCACTCGATTATTCGACGATGCGTATATAGGTATAGCGCCGATGACGCTTCCGATGCTGATGCTGACGATTCTTCTGCAGGGGACGCTCTATGAGGGAACTATTACAACCTGAAAACAGTTTGTCAATTTACTTTGGTATATATATAATATGAAAATGGTATGATATCAAACTGCACTCTATGACTCACAACATATTTTAAAATAAGTTTGAAAATATTATGCTGATGCTGTATTAAAGTGGTACTTTGATCGCAACATGTCTAAATAAAAGTTATATATTATAAATAAGAACATTACTTTTAGGACAACTTTTATGATGAGTTTTTCTAACAGATTAAACATCTTTCGTACGGAGTTATGGATTTTTACAGATAATGCGACGTTCGCGTAAAAGCAGCAAAAAGCCAACTGATAATGTTTCTGTGGTAGAACGTTACGAGTACTGAAGCTATATTATCGATATTGTAAACGCTGTAAAAGAATTCAATCGATATACTGAAAATATACGCAAATGACTTTCGACAGTCGGCTGTGACATTGAAAAAATCTATAGATTGTAACTATCTGATAAATGCAAACAATGACATAAAATATTCAACCTACAGAGAGATGGCCTTGGTATTACCATGCATTAATTTTCGTTTACATATTTTTTGCGTTTTCTTTTTAAAAATACAACAATAGTTTCGAATTGTAAAATTATAATTTTTGATCAGAAATGCTTAAAATTTCAATAATATAAAACCTCCAAAAACCACAATCATACTCACTAATAAGGTTCACGATTGCGATAAACTTCAATGAATCCTCCTTGTTTTAATCTTGATAGAGTACAATCTAGTTTTTGATGGAGTGGAAAATCTTCTCTAGGTTTTTCTGACATTCACTTATGTTGGATATTGGATAAAAACGTGCTTGTAGCCCTGTATCTTTAATTGTACCTTTGTAACTGTTGTACCCATAAACATCAAGCTTGGAC
>UCQR01106436.1:0-12753 GCA_900474235.1 Cecidostiba semifascia | reverse complement strand
GCTTGAGCGCAGTGAAAGCTTCCCGGCAAGTTGTAGCACTTTTGCTCGCCGCAGTTGTGACTTTCGTCGGCGCATTCGTCGATATCTGTCGTTGAAAATATTGAGCATCGATTAACAAACGCATGAGAATTTTCATCGACAATTATAGCATTACAAGCTGCGCGTATAACAATTGCGTGCAATATTATGTATGGTGTATAGCGTGTATGAAACGTTATCGAAATCAATCTAAAAAAGTCAGTGCAGCGGACTATAGACAAAGGAATCTATGTGCGATTAATCAAAAGCTTTGGGAGAAAAAAAATTAGAGCTTGGTTATATGCGCTTTTGGTGCAAGGAATGTATGTATATAGCGTGTATCGCGAGCTTTATTTCGGTACTTGAATATGCTGAAAGAAAAATAGGGTGAGTCAGCTCTGAAAACTAAAATGTCAATTTAAAATTGTTATATTACCAACATGATATTCAAACGTGCCTTGTTATATATGCTGAATCGAATTAACATACAGATATATAATTAAATTAATCATTACCAGGATAATAATAAATTCTAACTTCGTACTGTAAAAAAATAATTTGATTATATTGCGCCTCTTGATATCTCCCATTTTGCACTATATCTTGCATACAATTAGGTGAGCGTACATCGTTTCTATCGTCGACTTCAATATTTTATTGAAAAAAAATTTATTTTTTTGCACAAAATTCTTATTAATTCCATTTATTGTGTAAAAAAAAGAAAGATGAGGTAAAAATATTGCACATCGTTTATATCTCTCAACATATGGCGATGCGTGAAGTCACTTTAAAAAAAAAAGTCGTTTGGACTTTCGATTTATCATTCAAAAGTTTACACTCTCGGATCATCGTGTAAGCCGAAACTCGGCAGAAAAAAAAACCACGAACTATAATAATAATCTCATTATCCGACGGTGGACGCCGTAGAAGAGGAAGAAGAACTGATGGTAGTAGAAAGAAGATCTGGCAGGCCAGTAGTGCTCGCTCCCTTACCGGAGCACCTCCTCAGAGCCACGTCGTAGCTGTAGCCAGCCGGACAGGCCGGCTTCTTCATAGCCCTGACGTCCGGGATGAGTCTCTCGCATCTGTAGCCACCGGGAAGATTGATGCAGCGCTCGTTGATCCTGGCGTTGCAGAGTGCGAGTCCAAGACGACACTCGTCGAGGTCCTCGCACTGGCGGGTCAGCAGAGAGTACTCGAAGCCTCGGGGACAGGAGGGCAGTCGGGTTATGCACTCGTAGCCGCCCTCGAGGTTGACACAGTAGCGGTGAGACTCGCGGGAGCACGTGTGAAGTGATTCCAGGCACTCGTCGATGTCGAGACAGCTGCCGTTTTGGGCGCGACGGTAGCCGGAATTGCAAGCTGTCAGAGGCTCGCATACGTACGAGCCGTTTGTGTTGCGACAGTAGTGCGTGCGCTATATTGGTGAGAAAATATTGTTTTGTAATATTATTCTGTTTGGTGCCGATTTGTTTGAAAAATTATGGCACATTTTGGAATATTTTATAATTTTTTAATGTGAAATATAAATGCTAGCTTCGTAAAAAGCTAGTATAACCATATACGAATGTAGAAATCAAAAGCTTCTTTTGTGCAACAACATCAAAACCGAAACCTCCAATAAATAACAATTGTAAACATCTACTGTTCCAAGCCGGAAACTTTTATTACGGTCTCCACAAGATGCTCCGAGCCGCTATTATTTGACTCGGTGTCATATAATAATACTACTCCTCGGCTGCCCCGTCAACACAAGTTCTTACTTCCGAACTCGAAATGAAGACCTGCTTTGCTATGAGCTATACGCGCTTACTTGGCTATTATGTAATCCTGGTACGCGGTGGTGCAATGAAGTATAACAAGTGGGATAGTGAGCACAAATTTTTCATTAAAATCCGAGGCGGCTCAATGAAGATGAGAATATTATACTTGATATTATACTTTTATATAATCGTGCGTAATAAAATATTATATAAGTTTATGAAAAATACATAATCTCGCGTCAACTTGTATATGAATATGAATTTGCTGGTTTGAAAAACGATAAATTAAATATTAGATGATTGTTTCTATCTCGATTGATTATCTCGATGCAGCATTTACGATTTGCGCCGCAGGTCAGAAAGCGAGATAAATGAAGGTCAGATTAAGTGCGACGAAGGCGGAGCATATACTATACGTATACCTATGGCTCATCTAGAAAAATTCCGATAACGCGATGAGGCGGTCCCTTTCCTTTAATGGGCGGTATGTATACAGACGGATTTCGCTTTCGGTTCATGTTTCCCTAATACGGAAAGTATCTTAATATATTGAAGACTTTTACATTGAATACACATGCGTCGGAGCTGCGCCTATATGGTATTAGGTATACTATTCAATATTGTCATACACAACGCTAAGCTATTCCATACATGCCAAAAACTGTGTTAGTCATTTAAAAACGTTAAAAATAAATTTTTGCTCGCAACTTGAAGAATATATTTGTCTCGACATACCTGTCGGCAATTATGAAGTCCCAGAAGGCATTCATCAACGTCTCGGCAGGTCTTGCTGTGAAAGTCAAAGTACCAGCCAAGACTGCACAGCGGTGAACAATCGTAGCCGCCTATATAATTCGAGCACCTCTCGTGGTCCCTACAACCGGGTCCCTCGATGCACTCGTCAATATCGACGCAGCTTGCCGTTCGAATGTTTGGCTTTGAAAAGCAATTTTGATATTACGTGTAAGAAATTAAGGTAAATTACGTTTAAAAAAAATCCTAAAGTAAAAAAAAACAAAAATAAAACTCACTTTGAAGCCTTTACGACAGAATATCTTGGGCTCCTCCGTGGTGGTAGGCGGTCGCGTGGGTCTTGGCATTTCGCAGGTGAACGACCCATTGGTGTTTTGACACCTCTCGTAACGGGTACACGAGTGTAATCCTAGCTCGCACTCGTTTTCATCCTGGCAGGTGTCGTTGACGAGGACAAAGCCACGGGGACAATACGCTGGGATACAGTCGTAGCCAGTGGCGGTGTTACGACACGCTTCACCTGGTGCGCAGGGCTGATGATGCACTTGGCACTCGTCGATGTCTGACGAGTTTAATTTATGCTTCATGAGTATATCTGTATATATCGTTGAGTTTGTAATGTTACATGATTATCGCAAGAGGTGTCTGATAAAATATGTCTGGTTGTTCTAAAGTTACCGATCATCGCTAGCAAAAGTCACAAGAAAACATAAAATTCCTCTCTCTCTCTCATGGCATTCGTTCAAATTAGAATAGCAGAGATAAATGATTATACCTCCTTCGTAGACTCCGTCATAATCGCCCGGCCGCCTATCATCCGAGCCGTTAACGAATTGACTCGATTCGTTCAGCTGTTGTTGATACTCTTGCAAGCTCCTGCACTCGTAACTCCCTGGCGTATTCACGCAAATGGTATCGGGCTGAAGGCACACGTTCGTCAATTCGTTGCACTCATTTATATCTGAAATGTGGGTACTTTTATTATTGTTATTTGCGCAGGCGTGTATAATAAAAATAAAAATTTTAAAAGTGAAATTTGTGATAAAACGTTCAAATTTTTACTCGTGCAATTGTTAATACTTGTATGTATTTTAATAAGATTAAAATTAAAAATAATATAGAAACCTTATGCTACAGCATGCAGCAACAAATTACCGCACAAACCCGAATTAGAGCTATATGAACGAATGTAAAAATGAATATGTTGGATCATTATTATTTATTTGTAAATATTAAGTACTTACAGTTACAATAGCGTATACCAAGCAAGTGAAAAATACCACGAATTCCAATTCATCCCCTCTTAGGTGCATGCTTCGTAAAGCTTGTACAACAATTTATTAAATATATCACACACGTAATTTTCAATTTGTTAAAATTTACAGATTATACTATAGCGAGATTGCGGCTGATAAAACTGCGAAAGTTAAAACAGTGTTATTGTTAGCATAGCTACAGCTTAAAAACGCGTTAGGTGTATAAAAATTAGCAAAATTACAACAATACTCATATACAAATCTCTCCTAAAGTTGTACATATTCATCGATATATTATACTGTGTGACAAATAACTGGACTTACCGAGACAAACTCCGTAATCGCCGTTAAAAGCATAACCCCTTTCGCATTTAATTTCGCACTCATAAGATCCGTCTAAGTTTTTGCATATCTCCGCGTCTACAAGGCACTTGTGAACATTTTCCAAACACTCATTCACATCTTAACAAACATAAAACAAAACCTTCGATGACAATTTTATTATACAGCTATATATAAAAATGAAAAACGACATGCAGTTGTCAAATCGAATAATAATAATAATAATAATAAGTATAGTGTAGATATAGAATATTAAGAAGAAAAAAAAAGAAAATTGAACCATCGTCTTACCGACGCATCGTCCTAAGGTCGAGTTCCACCGGTAGCCAAGCTCGCAGTGTTGATCGGTGCCGTTCTCGCAGATGTAGGAGCCGTTGGTGTTGAGGCAGCTGCTTCCGGCTGGACAGGAAACTCTCGGCTCGTTCTCGTCGGCGCACTCGTCAATGTCTGTCCCCAGGAAAAGCGGATCGAGAGCGCGCGCCGAAAATAAGCAAGAAGAAAAAAAGCAGCGCGGAACGATCAAACCCGTGCCGTAACAGGACACGAAAGCGCGACAGATAAAGAGAGAGAGAGAGAGAGAGAGAGAGAGAGAAAGTGAGGTTTTGCAAGCTAGTAAGGGGTGGTATATGCCTTGCTCCAAAGCTTTTCGATTTTTCGTTTTGCTTTGCATTCTGCTTATGCTGATGTATGTTGTTAATGAATAATGTGTGGTGTGTGGAATTCGAGATTGTATTATTAATGGCTCGCATTTACAGAGAAGCGGTATAAAATTAATGATGTATAGATTGAAAAATTTATTGAATATGTATATTCTTCTCTGCAAATGATGAATTTAGTATGATAGAAAATTTCTCGAAAATAGCGATGAAAGATATAATATTTCCACAAAAAAAAGAAGGTCAAAGTTTTTAATTACCCTCGCACGTCTCGGTGGTCGGCGAATAACGATATCCAGACGGACAGGGAAAGTTCAGCTCGTTATCCTCGGTCTGCGCGGATCTGGTGGATCTCGATTTGACAGCAGTGGTGAGCATTTTTAATGTACTCGCTATTGCCATCGGCGGTGCCGATTTCTCGTCGATCGGCAAAGTCGAAGTTTTTAATGACGTTGTCGACGTTGATGGTGAAGTCGTTGTAGTTGTATTAAAAGATGGAATCGAGAACGTTGGAATTGCAGACGAGGTTGTTTGCGCTTCCGTAGTGGTAGTGACATTAGATTTGCAGGTTCTCCTATCGGCTTGTAACGTCGATCCCTCGTGACACTTGCAGTAATAGGAGCCGGGAGTCGGTACGCAGATTTCTGAGCACAGCAGGCCTTTCATCAATTGGCACAGATCGTCTGACAAAATGACAAAATTTCGTTACAAAATACTATCATCAATTATTATATCATTTGAGAACAATTGTTGCACCACAACGTATATACCTGACTTAAAAGTGGTCGAATCGGGATCGGTAAAATCATCGTCTTCGAATTCGTCACTCTCAGAGGTGGTCTCGATGGTGCTGCTTGTCGGTGGCGACGTGTTTTCGCTGGTGCTCGAAGTATCTCGAGTAGTGCTGGTCAATGCTTCGTTACAGCATTCCATGAAAGCCGGATCCCACGGTATGCCCAAGCTGAACTTTTTGAATACGCAGCTCTTGCCACTTGAACCAGTCAAGATACCTTGCGATCGTGGAAGAAGAAAAAAATTTATCGTTTCTTTGTGCTCTTTAATTCTTGGAAGTGTTTTTGATAGTAGTCTACTGTTGCGCGTGCAGTAAGGCGACGAGGCCGAATAGGATTCTAAGATCCAATTTGATACTTTTATTGCGCGCGTGATTAGAAAAATGGAGTAAATTTTTTAAAAGTGTAATGATAAATAAATAAAACACAAGTTGTACAAGTTTTTTTTCTCTCTTTCGACTCTCAAGATTCCAAGGTCCTCAAAATACAAAGACCGGTCGTTTATGCTAAACCTAAAGGACGCATATTTTTTCAGTGTCAACTACACACAAGGCAATTCTTTATCCGCACAATCAAATAATCTTTCCCAAACGAGCTCTGCACAACAAGATCGTCTGACATATAAACAAAAGTTTTACCTAGCTTGCAACCCTCGCAACAGTCTCGCCTAAAGTCTCCAAGTCCAACGGGTGCCCTTCTGGGTCCAGTCTCGGAACGGGTACAGGCGAGACCAGCTTTGGCGTCGGCTTTACCCTGTTCACAGCCTTGCTCTTGGACAGCTTTGCTGCAGCAGATCTCAACGGTCTCGAGGCAGGCAGCTTGATCATCTTCGGCGACACCCGAGACCGGGCCTGTGAACGTCTCGCATCGCAATTTCTGCTTGGCCCACGAGGTGCCCAAGTCGCAACACTTCTCCAGGTAGTCATCGTCTTCGGCCGAGCTTCCATCGGTTCCTAACGATTCAAGAAGAGGGTTACGTTTATTTTGATGAATATTTTATAATACTTTTTTTATCTTAACTCATACAAAAAAAATCTAAAAAATGTTATAATACAACAAATCGCACGATATCAATGAAAAAGTGGATTTTTTCGATTACAAAAAAACGCGATAATTGCAGTTCGTGCATGGTCAGCAATGTAAATATTGACGTTTTGCTGAAAAATTCGACGCGATAGTTATCCCAACGCTGTGAAAAGAAAAATAGAGCAGCAGAAGCTCGCGATAAGATTGAATAAAAATCAGACGCAATAATCTCGTAATATTCGTAAAAATAGACCAACGACGAATCCACTCCAGAGATCTCTATATTGGTACACGTCGTACGCGCGGTAGGTATTATACACACCGCTTATCTTTCATGCGCTAGAAAAAAAAAACAAACTCTATAATGATACAAACATCATCGCGAGAGCTTGCAGCGCGTGAAAAGCGCGGGAAATCCCCACTTTCGGCTGGACATTGGATAGAGGTGTCAGGAGACTCGTAAATTCGCGATGAAATGCGGAGCAAGGCTATTGCCAGAGAGAGAGAGAGAGAGAGTAGAAACGCGATCGCCTCTGCATATCTGCACTATACTCCTATTATAATGCGTCAAGCGCGTATTATACGCCCGTGTTTTTAATATCGTGACATATATCGTTTAATTGCGTAAAAATTTATCTATCTGTATGTATGCATGCACCTCTTCTCCTAATATTGTATAGCTTCTTCTCTTTTGCGCGCTGTCGCCGCCGTCGGCGGACGACCGGCGCGTGCTTTGCCACTTGTTGCATGTCTGGCGGTGTGGCGACTACGACATGGGTCGTAAAGTTGAAAAACTACAGAGAGGAGACACGGGTACCAGGAAGAGTTAAATTAGGAAGCTCCAAACGGGGAGCCCTAATATATATATATATGCGTTTATATTTGTCTTGCGAGGATCAAATAAATTTTAAAATAAGGGAAACGTTTGTGCGAGTAGTTTGTACTTTTGGGATCTAGTCGAAAAAAAAAATTATTTATATTCTAATCAATCGTAGAAAGCATTTTACATTATAATGGCGAAATTCAAAAAACCTATACGTTATGTTTTTTAGTGTAGATTTTTGTCTGAATAAATAAAATCTGCGTCTGATCGTATAGAATATTTTTTCAGAACTTATTTTTTAGTTACGTCAGGATCGGCATTCAATCTCTCGAATTGTCGAGCGAAGCACACATTCTAACAATTATGACTGCAGATCAATTGTAGCTATATGAGAGCATCAATAACCAGACGACTGGCATATAGCTCTTCGAGTTAAAATAAAACGATCATGTATAGTAAAGTTTAAAAAAATAAAATCGCGTATATGAAGCCTACAATATTCACTTAAACGTGAATCACAAAGATTCGTTATATATTGATTAATCAACGAATTAAATTCGAAAAAAGTTATATAAAGCACGAAACAAAAGGAGAAAATACAAGCGGAAAACCCCAACGAAAAACTCGAGTAAATATTTAGAAAAGCCGGGGCGAATAGCCGCATCGCAACTACACAGCGCAGCTACAGCAACGCAGAACATCGGCGGCACTAGAACAAGAAGAGGAATAAGAAGCAGCGGCGGCAGCTTCTCAAGAGTCTGTTCTTCGTCTGCAGCAGCTGTCGAATTCATCGAGAACCTCACGAGGAAAGAGAGACAGAGAGGGTCGTTAAACGTCTTGTGCCTCGACTGCGCGCGCATTTATACCGCCCTAAACGTAGCGTTATATTTACGCATATATTATACACATTATCAGAATTGACTATATTAGTATAATATAACAATGTATAATTGCCTCGGAGCAGAATAGCCACGACTATCAGCAGCGACGCGAGCAAAAAGTCTCCTCTCAGCATCAGCATCCTCCTACTCCTCTTGTTCACTCTGTCTCCTGCGCGGTCCTCTCTATATACTCAACTCTTTCGCTCTCTTTCTTACTTCGATCCTCTTCTTTGAGGACAAACTCATTCGCGCACCAAAAACTCGCTGATGAACTTGGAAAAAAAAAAATTACTCGACGACAAGCATGTCGCGCTTTCGCGGAGCTTGCGGTCCGCGCGAAACAAAGAAATATTTAAAAGCAAATAAAAAGTCCGACAGTATAATATGTATAATAACGTAAATATAGGAGAGACTCGTTAACAGAGCTGCAGCGCAGTGTATGTGTGACGCTGTGCAGAGCTCGGATAATAGTAGACTGACGGAGAGATCCTCGCGCGGCTCGAGCTACAGCTCAAATAAGCGTATATACACACACGTATATACGAGCGGGGGAAGCGGCAAACGTTCGCGACGACAAGTCGTCGTGTATATACGCGAAGGGGAAAGATCCTCTTTCGTCATCCGGCGTAGCCAAACTAACACGCGGGGCTCTTCTTATATACTGTGAGTACTTTTTTCTCTCCCTCTTCCCCGCTCACCAACTCTCTCACTCTCTCTCTCTCTCTCTCTCTCTCTCTCTTCCTCGCTCTTCATCATCATCTGTGTGTCTTTGGCTGTACCGCGCGTTCTCTCCTCGTGTGCGTATATGTATGTATAATACAGTAGTCAAGTCTCGCGTTCTTTCTGCTTCTGTATCGTCCTTTTTCTTTCGACCTTTTTTTTTAACCCAAAATGAGCAACACACCGCCACTTTCGTGCTTGCGCTCCGATTTTCTCTGTGTGGCGAAATTATTTTTCGAATATGTTTTTAGAGCTTGTGCGATAAGCTCATCTGCACGCGTATAATATGCTGTTGTCTCAAAATTTGATATGATGAATTTTAAAAATGAAAATCCTTGCAATTATGTAGCTTCGAATAGAAGGTCGTCTCCAGTTCTGCGCTTGATCGTTTAATATATAATTCTATATGTATTTTTTGAAAACAATTTGTTTTTTTAATAATTGTAATAAAAAAAAGCTCTTACTTTGCGTGTGTTTCATATTCTCTTTCGAAAGACTTCGTCTGGCTTTCTTTATGCCTTTCTTCGGCAACACATACATACATTCATATATATACATACACCCATGCAGTTACACCAGTTCTTTCTATATAACGCCAGAAGTGCGCAAGCTTCCTCCCGTTCGAAAACGCGAAGAAAGAGCGCGCCGCGAGACGGCGGAAGAAAAACTGACCTAAAAAGCTTGCTCGAGAATTATAAGCATTCGCGTTTTAAAAGTGCGGGCCATGCTGATTTTGTTTTTTTTTCTCTATCTCTCTCTCTCTCTCTCTACTCGTTGCAGACACTTACGAGGCTTATAAACGCTTTTATAGAATTGAATAAACGTTATTTTTAGAAGACGGAAGTCGTTCACTACTCTGCGCCTTTCTATACGATGGAAGTAAGTATAGCTTGCGTATTTCACTCCTGCGAAGCTTGTTATTGTATATTATTGGATATATGATTTTGTGGACAATGAATTCGCATTTTTTTTTTGTTCAATTTGGCTTTTTCATTGTGTAAATTTAAAATAATCGATTTTAGCTATAGTGTGAATCTTAGTTAGTGAATTCATTGTGATTCGAAAAAAAATGGACATTCATCATTTAGCCAAGTAAACATATTTTATTCTTGTAATAAATATCTTAAAATTATATACTTATGAATTATTCAATTAATGATTACATTTGTTTTGTAAATATAATAATACATATGAGGGCCACACGAAGATAGATTCGTACGGTTGGATTGCAAGCATTTTAATACACTATTCACTGAATTAATTTCTTCTTTCAACGATTGCAACAACATATCTTTCTTTAAAATAATTGTTACCCCTGCAGGTAGAAAAAAGAAGCTTGCAAGCTGTGTACTCAATCCACGTAACGCAGTACACCCACCAGGCGCGAAGCGAAGCCTGACCCTGACACGCATAATATCTAATATACGTACCATATAATATGACACAGCAAAGCCTGAGCCTGATGGATAAACGCGCGTGCGAACTAAACAGATTCGTCGCGCCGTATCTTGTGAAATTTAGGCGCCGTGCGAGTGTGACTCGGTAATAAACATAAAGCAGTGTATAAGTAAAATATGTGCGCCCTATAATGTGTACATAATATATACGTCAGCGCGTCGCGACGTGGCTGTTCTTCATATCGAAGGTCGGCCCGATGGCATCGAGTGCCAGTATATATGTAAAGCGAGAGAGAAAGAAAGAAACGGAGCAGACTTTTTTTGCCTCTATCACGAGGGACGTAGAAAGATCACGAGAGAACAGCCAAAAAGAGGATAAAGCCGAAGTTGACATGTGCGAGGCGAGTCACGTGTGTGTGTTTCTTGGTCGAGCAAAAAGCACGCCGAGAAAGGACGACGCGCATTATATACTAAACAGAAGTTTCTTTCACCCTTTTATTGCGTTATATGACTTCTTTACTCGCTTATATATTATACTCGCTTGTATGTGTGTGTACGAGAAGCGACTTCATTCGCATCAGGGTTTCTCATGTGTTTACGGTGTTATTTCAAACTTGATGCTTGTTGTATGGTACTATGCTCTTGCGAGAGTTTATTTAAATAAAATTGAGATTCATGCCAAAATTCACACGAATAATATAAAACAATTTTGTTAAATTTATTCCAACAACGCGAAATTTATTTTTTCGTGAATTTTTTTCACATACCTCCTGTATTTTGTTTTGAAAGATGTAAATAGAAAACAAAATTTTTGTTCCACGTGTGCGTAGCATATTTAAAACATGCAATTTACGAGGTTCCGAAAAGTTACTCCCAATTTATGGCTATTTTTAGCTATTTCGACTATAAATATTTACTTACACGACAAAAATACAAATTTTTAACTTTGATTTGTTTCTTAAACAATCCTTAATAATTGCTATCGTTAAAATGGCGGCAGTAATAAAATCACAAAAAAAAGTAATTTTCATGCTAATTTTAAATCAAGCACGAGCTGTGTAGATCGTCTATTTCAATTTTTGGGCCATAGACCTATAATATCTACCCCCGATGCGTCGTGGGCAGACGCGTAACCTTGCGCTTGCGCGTTGCGCATGACGCACGAGAGTGGGGGTGATAGCGTCCAAGCTACCTGTGGAGAAGAAGCTCACCTTGGCGTGCTCGGTATATCAGCGTCGGTGAATGGCAGTTTAGCTGTATCTGTTGCAGAGTTCGCACGCACATATATTCTTCACAAAGAGCAACGAGGATGGCACCGAACACCAAATTTGCAGAGAGAAGAAAGAGTCCTGAGCTTGCAGAATCGACTACGGAAAGCGACGAAAACCACGGCAACCAATTGTGCAAGCCACGACGTAAGAGGGTGCAAAAAACGCACTCGCAGACTATCAAAAAATTGTTAATTTGCCGAGTACTGGTAAATAACGAATCGAGATCCAAGATCTGCGAAGAATACAACCTCGCCGAATCAACGCTAAGAGGCTGGCTTGATTCTTCGCTTGCACGACAAGTTTTGGAAGAAACTGGGATCCCGAAGCCATCAAATGCAAAGAAAATACCGACGGCAATGACGACTCCATCGCCTCCTAAACTTCTCTCGGACTTCTCCGAGCGGTTCGGATCTGTGGCAAACATGCCATTGAATTCGCTGTTCGGATATTGTGGCAAGCAGTTGGAGCAGCTCTTGATAGATCCGAGTGGCATCGACACTAATAAGCTCATGTATCTGGAGCAAAGCTTCGTTCGACTACAACAGTCAAACATTTTGCGGAATGAAGTTCTGCAACTCATGGAGTATTTGGAAGTACTCAATGCGGAGAAGGTTCAGCGAGCGGCTGAAGCAGCGATAATGTTTTATCAGCGATCGCAGAGTGATACCGAACTAATTCCTACGGAAAATAGTCGATAGGGTTCTCTTAAATTATTAATCGGATTCTAAGCTATATCTTAATCCCACTTTTTGTACTAGAACTCGATTAAAATCGATAGGATTAATAAAATTTAATACGGAAAACAACAATTAAAATCTAGGGTATATTTATAACCATTGGCTTTTGATAACTTTAATGGTCATTTTTCGTATAGAATTTTATTGATATTTTGTCGATTTTAATCGAGGTGTAATACACAATAAGTGAGATTAAGATATAGCTTTAAAATCGATTAAAAATTTAATCGATCTCTATTGACTATTCTTAACAGGGTAAGTAATTAAGTATACAGCAGTGCCTAAATATCCCTGGTAGAAAATTGAACAGAAATTCTGG
>UCQR01106073.1:0-12546 GCA_900474235.1 Cecidostiba semifascia | reverse complement strand
GCATATATCAGTTCTCGAATAATTGCCACAGCTTTGACTTTTTCAATAATAGGTATACAGGATTCGAAAAAAAAAAAATTGTGCCTATATAAGGCTCGTTGAGCTATTAGCATCGCAGTGGTATATGCGCGCAAGGAGAGACGCGAGCGGTAGGGATACACATCTATAGCTTTTTAGCTCCGCCCATATAGCGGTAGGGAAGGATACGCCCAGAATCGACGCTACGCCCAGTCGAGCCTTGTACATGTATATATGTATACATCCTGATATATACCCCCCCTCGGTGTGAGCGCAGCTACTTTTTCTCCGTGCTAAGCACTTTTCTTGCGCGAAAATAAGTATACTGAGGATTTGCGAGAAAAAATGCTCGATAATTTTTTTCCATTATTATTGTTAACATTCTTTCCTCGCTGTAAGTATATGTAACGTGTAATAATTTCCATTGGCAGTTGTATAATGTAGTATATAGGGCGCACAAAGGGCTGCTGTCGCTTTGATTTTCAGGATACTATACGTCTATGTATATAGCGACGAGAGAGAGAGAGAGAGAGAGAGAGAGAGGCGCGATGAAATCAAGTGGCCGGCGGTTGGCGAACTCGAAAATGTCGCTGCTATACACAGAATAAGTAAAAGTACTCGTGTCTCTACTGGCGCGTATGCACGTTCGTAGCGCGCATTGTTCGACAGAGACTATTTCAGAAGGAGAGCGATAATAATAATAACACTACTACATCGAATCGAAAGAATGCGTACAAAGTCATCGCGTCGAGTTCCCACACACAGCAGAGAGCGCACACTTGATTTTCGCGGATTTTTCCAACAGACTGGACACTTGCAGTAGTACACCTATATACTATATATACAGGTAAAAGTGAGTGAGAGAAGCCAAGTGGCCCGAGGCTCTCGCGGGGGGTCTTTCGCACGGGGGGTCAACTCTCTCTCTCGCTCTCTCTCTCTAATACTACTGATCTTTGACGTGCGATGCAATAGTATATACGCGCGGATTATGGACAGGCGGGTGCGCCGCGCGGGAACCCACCCGGGGGGCCCCGCACCTCTACTCAGCTTGTGCCGCGCGCGGCACTTCAAGTGGCCCCCGACACTTTCTACTTCTTTTTTCTTTACTCTTCTTACACTTGATCGCTCTCGCGTGTGAGCTGAGTAGACAGAGAGAACATAGCGTTGCATACATATTATACCTTATTCGCTCGCCACGGGCGGACATATTATTAGATGTTCATCGGTGGTCGCTGCTGAGACTGAAACTTTTGACTGATTTTTGCAAGTTTTGTGGGTTTTATATAAAAGCGATGAGAGTATGTATATATGTACAGGGAGTCAGAGAGGGAAAAAGTAGTCAGCATTGTTCCATGCCGGCTACTGCGTGCTCAAGTGCTCGATCGCTACCCTCATCTCTCTTTCTCTCTGTAGTTCTCTCTCTATATACATGTATACCGCCGGATGTAGACTACTTTTTCTACTACCTTTTCTCTTACGTGCACTAATAATACACATTGCCGTCACGCGATTTCAAATTAATATTTCGCATATTATATACATACACGCGTGTAGTATATATATATACCTATACACACACATACACATCCGTCAAGTATATCCAAGTGCCAAGATCGAGAGAGTGAGCTATATGAAAAGAAGCTCTTTCGTCACGAGAGAGAGAGAGAAAAAAGCCTCAGAGCGACTAACTCTCCAAGCATCAGAGAGACGGACGATTAAGGCTGAGCTGCTACTGCACTGAAAGCTGCGCGCAAAAGGAGCCAAGCACACGCGTTTTAGTATATACATATATATACATAAATGCGAGCACTACGATCGGAATTACCCCTCCGCGAGCATTCAGAGAGCGAAAGCGCGCGCGCAAAAGAGAGAGAGAGAGCACCTGGACCTTCAAGGGCGCGACGAGTGCTCGTAGCCAGACTTCCTTCATTCTTTTTCCTCTCTGCGTCTTATTTCGCCGTCGTTTATACACATACATATATATACTATATATACACTTTCTATTAATTTGAGCTTTTATTATATACAGCTGACCGAGATATTTAAACCGTCGTCGCTTTTTTTATTCTTTGTTTTATATATACTGCGTATATACACTGGCAAAAGTTTTATAATATACACTCTCTCGGCGCTATATTATAGGTACATTCAAAGCCCGCGCGCGACAAATACCCGCAATTCATGCGGGCTATCGGAAGTATCGACTTGAGTCTCTCTCTCTCCCTATATATATATAGTTCCTTTCTTTTCGCGAAAAATTTGATTTTAAATTCGCCTCTAGCATGCGGGCGCGCTCTTCTTAAAATTCATCTCTGTACTACAACGTCGTACAAGTATTTTATGACACGAAAGTATAGAGAGCGTGTATATAACATTATAAAATAAATAATCGATAATTTTTTTTGCGCAATCAAATACTCGCATTTTCATTCACAGGAATAATGCCGATCGATGATGACACGCGTTTAATGCAAGCACACGCACAATTGCAGTGTCGTAGCCTACTTTCGAGAGAAATAACGTGTTTTGTATTATAGACATATATAATACACACGCGCGCAGTCGTGTCGACGCATTCCTGAGACAAATGTGCAACAGCTGCAAGTGTCAGTAGCCTAAAAACACGATGTTACATTACGAAAGATTCGAAGAAAATTTTCGCTTACTACTGTGATATTCGTCGACTTTGACATCGTCTTCGTTTTACACGAGTGATCAGAGTGGCTCACACTGCGGAACATCGAGGAGCTCCGTTGTACTGCGGCAGCTTCTTTCAAGATGGTAAGTCGCTCGAGTCGCATAATTGTATCGTCGTTATATATTCGTTTCATATCTGTATTTCAGGATTTCAAAGTAAATCAGAAGCGCAGCTCGCTGAGTATTCCTTATGGTAATTTGTATAATATTGTTATATAGTAATTATCATCGAATATATTCTCTAAAAACACATATACTTACAGTTAGGACTCACGACGCTGACAAAGCCAAATCCAATCACTCCTGTTTCGGCTCTCTTTTCACGTACAAAACCAGTTTCGTCGCGCTGCTATTTTCTATCTCGCTGCTCGCCTGCTTTGTCCTCATGATGATTTACGTGGCTCTTCAATCAGGTGTGTATAACTTCGCTGCATATATGTAAGTATCAAGTGACCCGTACATATTTTATAATAGCATTTGTCGGAATTTTTCAGAGGGATACATCGGACAAACTCACGTAAAAGAGGAACCTCTGGTATCGCAATTTTCACTGAATCTGGATCCGGAGATGAATGAGGCTGTTCTAGCTCTGAAGACTGACGAAAAATTGCTCTACTCTCAGGACGACGATCTCCAGAAGATACGCTTCAAGCGTCAAGCACCGCCAAGTGTCCCCGACTGCAGGGAGAGACAGGAGGAGTGTAAAATCGTGCTAAATGGTAAATTTTTCAATTTTAAATTCAGATATAATAATTATCGAAAAACTTATAATATTGGATAACAGGCGTTCGTGGCATCACCAAATCCATGAACCAGAAGCTCGACAGACTCCACCGTACCCTCGTACAGCACGGCATCCTCAAGGAAAACGACTCCAAGGACGCCAAATTCCGCAAGATAGTCGAGTGTCTCCAGTGTCGCAACTCAATCGACCACCAGGTTCCCCAGAATGACGAAACCGGCGTCGAAGGCTTACTACCAACCACGTTCGGTAGACACAGTAACGATCGCATAAGCGATCTTCTACCCTTCCTAGAGAACCACGTCTACTCCGACGACATCGTCAACGGCGACCTCAGCGACGAGCGCACCGAGAGAGTACCAAAGACACCGGCGGTCAGCAAACAGGTTCTGGAATCGGTTACCAACACATCGAAGCTTGCCAGTAGCGGTGCCAAAATCACCGAGATTCTGTACAACACCACGATCGTCGAGCGCGATGACGAGGACCGGCGGAAAATGTATTCGGGTAGGGAAATTTTCAAAATTTTCTATATAGGTATGTATAACGAAAAATAATAAAAGAAACACCGCACGTATTATTCGATAGCAGCATCAGCACGTGAAGAGTCTCAGGTGACGCGTAACGTAGACGCGGCGACGCCGATCATTTTGCCGACTGTGGAGACAACGAAGACGAGCCAGCAGATTCAGTTTACGCCGCAGAGTAGTTGGCCCTCTGTCCCGGTATGCTTTTACGGGCCCCCATCGTCGTTGTCCTCCTCGAATTCCTATCAGTTCAAGCAAAGCTCCCCATTCTTCCCTGTACCGCAACAGCCGCCGCCAGTGCCACCGCCTACGGCGTACGGCCAACAGCAGCAAGGTAATTTAACTCTATTGTGTTGTATATGTGTGTGCGCGACACTATACACTGTATATACTCGATGATTATTATTATTATTATTATTATTCAATTTTTTTTCTTCTCCGAAAGGTATGAACCAGCAGATCAAGTACTTTTTCCCGAACGGACAGCCTGCGCCGCAGTTTATGCCGAATTTTCCGCAAATGACTGGACCCCATCAGTTTTCATCAGTGTCGCAGATGATGAATCCGATGATGATGGGCCAGAGAGGAAACATGCCGTTGTACTGTACATACGTACCGGCACAACCATCAGGATTGCCTGCAGCAAATCAGCAGCAGCAGCAGCAGCAACAGCAGCAGCAGCAGCAGTTCCCGTTTTCACCTGCTAACATGGCTGATTTTCAACGTCAGTACGGTATGGCCAGGTCCAAGGAGACTGAGAAGCAGCAGTCGGCAGCCGAGTCCAAGAGCACCTACGACTCGTCCGATGAAAAGTACTGGACATCGGGTAAGTACCTATAATTATACATTCCATAATTTGTATAATAATATAATTTATATTTTTTTATTTTCGTACAAGAATGCTCCGGTTTCTGGTGCAACCCACCCTACAAGAAGTGCATAGCACATCACGAGCGATGCGACGGCAAGGTAGACTGTATGGGGGCCGAGGACGAGATCGATTGCCCGTACATAGGCTACTACGAACGTTTCCGTCCTGAAACAAGACAGAAAAGCTCACAGGTTGAAGAGTCTAATTCGGTCGACGATGACGACGACTGGCGGAAGACGATGATAACCAGTAAACCTGTGGAAGATGGATCGGCTAACTTTGCTGTCCTGCCGACTAATGCACCAGCTCAAGCGCCTCCGGTCACCGAGAATGCCGTTGACGTCGAGACGACTACCTTCACCATCGCGATACCTGTGCTACCTCCGCAGTTCACTTGCAAGAGGTATATATGACTTCTGTTGCTCAGTTTTCTGTTAAAATAATTATTACATATTCGATTTTTCTGATACGCAGAATCGTTCAGACCATACCGCTCGAGAAGCGATGCGACAACGTCTACGACTGCGAGGACACGTCGGACGAGGAGGACTGTACTTGCAAGGATTATCTCAGATACGAGCAGCCGAACGCCATATGCGACGGTCACGTCGACTGTCTCGACGGAAGTGATGAGCAGGATTGCGGTTAGTAATGAAAATTGAAATTTATTTTTTGAACTATATAATGCAATATTCTACGTATAATTTCAGGCTTCTGCAAGGAGGATCAATACCACTGCCACAGAAGCGGAGGCTGCATACCTAAGCGCAAGAGGTGCGATCAGTCGATGGACTGCAAGCTGAACGAAGATGAGCTCGATTGCTGTAAGTGTCTTTTTCTACATATATATATTTTTTTCAAACTTTAGTATCACACAAATGACTATGTTCTCCAAACACAAATTATAGTTGCATTGACCGACGGACATCACGTAAATCTTGACCTGGACAAGAGACCCCACTTGAATCTCGAAGGAGTACTGACGCGGTACGACAATGGATTCTGGCGGCCTTCCTGCTTCAAACCCGAATATCGAAACATCACCAAACGACTGGGCGCTGGTCAGAAGATCTGCGAGTATCTTGGCTTCAAGTTAGTGTCATTACATAAACCAGTATAGCCTATCATCCTTCGTTTCTAAAAAAAAAAAAAAATAAATAAAATACCGTTTCTCTTGCCTCAGGAACGTCGACTCTGCCGAAGAGATTCTGGTGAAAACGTCGAAACTCGTCGAGAGGCAACCATCCAAGGATCGTCCAGTCAACTACGAGTATCCACCGCATCTGACGGCCGCCAAGAGAGAAACTGACGACAATACCTGCTACGGCTTGCACATTCGCTGTAAACCCATACTCGACCGCAAGGTCAATGTACACTTGAAAATTGACCCAAAAACTAAGGAGAGAAATTATCTCTGGCCTTGGGAAGCTTCAGTTTTCGTCGATGGAAAGTACCGCTGCTCGGCTGTGCTTCTGGAAAACGATCTGCTGCTCAGTAGCTCCGAGTGCAGCAACGGCATAGAGTAAGTGTATGAAATACTAAAAATAATAATCATATTGTATTATATTTCAATAAAATCTTCTGCGTTGTATAGCCTCCGTAAAAATTACACAACCGCTACCTTGGGAGTCTCCAGTCCGGATCTTCCATTCGACAGTCCGTATCAGCAAACATCACAGATCGTCGACATAAAGCCACTAAAGAACTCGGACGCTTCGCTCTTCCGACTGAGGGATGGCATAAACATGACACGATACGTGCAGCCGCTCTATCTGGAAAAGAGGTAATTTTACCGATAATAATATTTTTTTTCGGTTTTGAAAATACTTACAACATTTTTTTCAGAATTTTCCCAGCCTCCAAGGACGACACATGCGTCGCTCTAGGAGTCAACGATCGTCACGAGAGAAAGATGCAGTTCCTGCAGCCGATCGTCGACAACTGTCCCAAATGCCACCGCTGTTACATCGAAAAGAGCGACGAAGCGTCCAGCTGTTCGGTGAGCTAAAAAGTTTGATAAAAAGAAAATTAAAAAGAAAGAAAAATATACTAATAATCGCGTTTTGTACACGCAGAAGAGCAACGAGACTGTCAACTGGAGTGGAAACGTCGTGTGCCTGAGCAGCGGAGGTTGGTACCCGGCGGCCGTTTTCCAGGACAAGGATCAAAGCTGCGGTTTCAGCAACAAACAGATCCTCAACAGCATCGACTACATACACGCTCATCTGTCCCAAGCTATCGGTAAATTGAAGCTAATTTATACATTTTCGTATACTACTAGGGGTAAAGTTAGTAAATATTATAAAATACAATATCTCTGGCATTTATTGTAAAACGTAGACGAAAAAGTACAGCAATTCGACGAGCCAAAATGCGAGGGAATCAGATGTTCGCTGGGAGAGTGCATACCCTGGGATCGAGTGTGCGACGGTGTCCGGGAATGCAGAGACGGCGCCGACGAGAGTCCGGAGCACTGCCAGAAAATGAAAGAGAGATGCGATAACGACGTTTTGGAGTGCAGTAAGTGTCGACCTACAATATATCATCGCTATAATTACATCATAATTTTCATATTTGTTATCAGAATGCTCAAAGGCCGAGCTCCGCTGTGGAAACGGCAAGTGCGTGCCAAAAGAAATGTTCTGCGACGGGAAGGTCGACTGCGCCGATGGAAGCGACGAGCCAGCAAGCTGTAGCTGCGCGGAATATCTGAAGCTGACCGAGCCGAGACGCGTTTGCGACGGTAGGCGACACTGCCTCGACAAGTCCGACGAGAACTATCGGAATTGCCTCTGCAAGGATTCGAGCTTCAAGTGCCACAAGTGAGAGACGATTTTTTTTTTGTATTATTTTCACGTATTCGTACATACTACTCTTTGACGTTTTTAACACACGTGCAAGCGCGCTGATGAATACAACTTGTTCGCACAACACTTGTGTTCTCGAAATACTCTCGAGAGGCATGTAAGATACGTGCACTTTGAGTTTAGCATATTCAAATACTATATGTGCTTGTTTGTTCAAGACTCGCCGGACTGCGTGTATAGTGTGTAGTGTAGCCTTGCGATGCACTTATAGGCATTTTTCGTTGAATAAACAATGCTTTTTCATTTATACACACATAATGTATACGATTTTATTTAAAATTTTCGTGTGTTTTCAGGACTTTGTACAACGGCACGGTTGCCTGTATACCTCAAGATTTCGTTTGCGACGGAGAAACGGACTGTCTCTTTGGAGAAGACGAAGCGGAGGAAGTCTGCTGGGCTATCAAGTCCGAGAAAAAAGATCCGTAAGTGTATACTATCTCTATGTATAAAACAATAACTTTTTTGGCAACCGTTATCAAAAACTTTTTTTTCAAAATTGAAGGAAAGGAAAAGGCGAAGTGATGCGTCGAGATTTCGGCGTACTTCACTCCGAGTGCTTCCCACGTCCGATTCAGTCACAGAGAGAAGTAACAAACATGTGCGCCAAACTCGGCTACAGCTCGGGTCTACTCATCGACGGAACGAAGATAGCGGATTCTCAGTACGTGGCGCGCAATGACTTTTACATGTTCCAGTTGAACAATTACACGTGGCTGTCGATGCGCGAGGACACTTCCTTTGGCCTCTGGGTCAAGCCGGAGTCCAGCTGTTACAGGCTCTTTGTGCATTGTTTTTAATATGTTACATATATACGTACAGCGAGACGGATTTTAATCTAGTTGTTAAGTTTTAATCGTAAGGCCGATGTTTTGTACTATTTATATACTGAATAAAATAGTTGTTGTTTAAAACGTGTTTCATGACTCAGAGCACTTTTGTTCCATCTCGAATCAGTGAGAAAAAAAACGCTGCATCTGTAACGTGTACACGTGTATATCTGTATATACACGATAAGATAGCGCGTCGACGATGCGTATATAATGGAATTAATTTCGGACAGCAGATTTACTAATATATACTAATATATACCCGCGTATTTATTTCCTATCGACGTTGGAAAAATTTGCGGAAACACAAGAAAAATATGAGTGTCGTGTATAAAACACACATAATAATAATAATATACGATAAAGCGTGTTTTGATTTCGGAATAAAACACTTATATCAGCAGCGATAACTCTCGGCTACTAGTCTACTAATTCTCGATTAAGTATATATTCGTGCAATTATATTATTCGCGAGAGAAATGCGAAAAAAACACGAAGCGATTAAAAAGAAAGGCCGCTGCCACCGGCCGATCCGTGCTTATCTCAAGCCGGCGATAGTATAAGCAAAGCTCATGTGTTAAACAAAGTATAAACTGTCAGTGTATAAGCAGTAGTTTTCGGGATGTCATCGTGCGAGAGCAGCCCGCTGCTGATGGACAATAATTTCTCGGGAGACCCAGCCGCGAAGAAGCTGGGCACGAGGCACGTACAGATTTTTCTCATGTTCCTGGGCATCGCGATAGCTTACGCCGTGCGAATCTGCATGTCGGTGACGATCGTCGCGATGACCGACGCGAAATCGGCCAACCCGAACTTTCCAGTGAGTATATACTTTTTATACATATACAGCATCACAGTTATATAATTCATTTAGTTGTATATACTTATGAAACGATGAGTTAGGAATTCGACTGGGACTCGACGACTAGCTCGATGATACTGAGCTCCTTCTTCTGGGGCTACATAGTGACGCAAGTGCCGAGCGGCTACATTGCCAACACGCGGAGTGCCCAGAAGCTGCTCTCCTGTGGTGTGCTCTTGTGCTCCCTGTTGAACTTGTTGATACCGGTGTTGGCTATTCGCTACGGATGCACGGCGGTGATTTGTTGCAGAGTCGCGACTGGCCTGTCGCAGGGCTGTGTCTTTCCTTGTGTTCAGACTCTTCTGTCCAAGTGGGTACCGCCGGCTGAAAGAGCGAGATTAGGTATGATGATGCGCTCGATTTTTTTATACTTTGAATGTGGAAAAATTTGGTAAACTATTATACGGGTGGTTCATTTCAGTGTGGCTACCCATAGCTATTTTAGGCAACTTTTTAATTGGCGCGATGAAAATTTAAATTTACAATTTTAATGTGTTCTTTAGATTAAAGTTATCTGACTAAGTGTAAAACATTCATTTTACGAGTTTGCAAAAAGTGCCTTCCAGTATGGTTATTTTTGTAGCTATTTTGACTGTAAATCTGTATTTTTAATTTTCCACTTTACTTTGTCTTAAAATAATAAAGAGAACTTTATTATTTTTATATATAAAACAAAGAAAAAAAGTAAATAATTTCTAAATTTTTACAGCAGCTAACCACACCGGGGTTCAAGTAAATAAAAATATAGAACATTTCGCGTATGATAATAGTAGGGTGTACCACCATGTTTGAAATAAAATCACCACGGGAATGTGTCACTATTTCTTACTGATCGCTGGAAATACAAAAATAATACTGTCTTACATTACAGGCTCATTCGTCATGAACGCCGGAACATTCGGAACAGTAGTAACAATGCCACTATCAGGTGCGCTATGTGCCTCTCGATTCGGCTGGCCAAGTGTCTTCTACATTTTCAGCGTCTGCGGTATTGCCTGGTCAATATTATTCTTCTACATGGGCGCCGACATGCCATCCGAACACCCGACCATCTGTCCCAACGAGATGCGCTACATAGACGGTAGTCTTGGAAGACTGGACAAGACTTCTGCAGAATCTGAAGTACCACTTTTATGTATATATATATAATGAAAATAGATCCCGATCAGCTCTCTTGACATACTAATATCACATAATTCTTGTTTTCTTCAATTTTTCTTCTTTCAGAAAGCACGAGTCCCGTGGTCGTCAATCCTGACCTCGCTACCTGTCTGGTCCCTCATCATCGTTCACTCTGGCAGCAACTGGGGATTCTACACGCTCCTCACCGAGATGCCGACCTACATGAAATCCATCCTGAATTTTCACGTTCAAAAGGTCTGTATACACACATTCATCTGCATCTACTTGTACAAAATAATACAATAAAACCATAATACACGCATCACAGAGCGGAACAGTATCAGCGCTGCCCTATCTGGCCATGTGGATCCTGGGCTTCCCCATAAGCTGGCTCTCGGACTACGCGTTGAAAAGGGGTGCCTCAGCCGAGTGCATACGTAAAGTCAGCAACACCATAGGTCTCTGGCTACCGGCTCTCATGATGGTCGTGCTGTGCCTCGTGAAAACCGACAACAAAGCGCTACTCGTGATGATGCTGGTGATGGCCGTGGGCTTCAACGCCGGCACCACCAGCGGCTTTCAAATCAACCACATCGATCTCAGCCCGAGCTTCGCCGGCACCCTCATGTCCATCACCAATTGCATGGGCAACGTTTTTGGAATTCTCGCTCCTTTGCTCTGCGGAGCTATCGTCGAGGATCCAGTGCGTATTTATTATAATATAATATATGACAACTCGTTTAATCGAGAGTGCGTCATATTATAATAATTTTTTTCTTTTTTTTTTACAATTCCAGACGAATCCCAATCAATGGCGAACGGTATTCTACATCTCGGCGCTGGTCTACTTCCTCACGAACCTGATCTTCGTTCTATTCGGCAAAGCCGAGCGTCAACCCTGGAGCGAACCCATCGACCGTAATCCTCGCTTCCGTCGCTTCTCCACAGTCTACGAGCCGACCTCCGTCGCCGTGGTCGAGCACCAGCTGAAATGAAAATAAAATTTCTATTATGTACAATCACACAGACACGCACAAAAATAAACGTGTTGAGAAAAGTCGCAAAAGCTGAGGGATCGTAAGAGACTGTTGAATAAAGGAAGAGAGAGGCTTATAAAATGGACTTTGCCAGCTTATTAATTGCTTTCGCATCGTGATTTCGAAAGGCTGATATGTGTGTGTGTGTGTGTGCTCGTCGGGGAAAAGCAGCGGTGGCAGCACGTACGCGCGCGCGAATATAGGATCAAGATTTGAGGGTGACGATAGAGCGAGGGAGAGAGAGAGAGAGAGAGAGAGAGAGGAGCAAGAGGAGAGAGAGAGAGAGGCGAACAAGAGCCGCTGCTCGCTATTGTTTTCTCGAGTGGCACTCGCTGGTTCAATGCTCGCTCTCGCTCCGGCGCGCTGCTACCAGATGTGCAAGCGCGAGTCGTCGCGACTATATACTATACGTGTGTGTATATATGTATATACGAGAGCGAGCTCATTTTTCTGCGAGCGCGTTTTTTGTCATCCCCTCTACCTTCTGTGTGTGTACTCGCGATTTTTTTTTTTTTTTTTTTGCATTCAACGCGGCATTTTTTATTTTATTTTGTAAATTTTTTTTTGTCCATCGAGGAATTATATATAGTGTACATGGTTATTAAGAGTATATAGGCTCATATATGAAGGCTCGTGTACAAACAGAATATAAGAAAAAGGGTGGGTGCGGAGGGAGCATGCCGTCGGTCAATTAAGAAGGAAGCAGTTATATACTATATATAGGCAGAACAAACCTCGGGATGACGGGCGCAAAAGCAAAATCAAACGTGTCGTTCATATAGCCTGGCATTAGGACGCGAACTCGTCATTTCTCTCAATGGGAGCGTGTGTCGCACGTGCGAGACGTTTCCTACTCTCGTGTGTACATGTATATACTTATTATGTGCGGGGGCTGCAAATATGCATCTACTCTCTCTCTCTCTCTCTCTCTCTCTCTCTCTCTCTCTCTTTCTCGCATATATATATATATATA
>UCQR01105985.1:0-10388 GCA_900474235.1 Cecidostiba semifascia | reverse complement strand
GTGTAGAAAAGTCCAAAGAATATTATCAAATTATTTATTTTATAAAAGCATTAATAATAAAGCCGTAGTTTGTTAAGAAAAATCCGCGGTTCTGATTGGCTGTACAGAGGTATAGAGCACTCTTAAAGAATGGAAAAAATAATGATATATATACACTGATATACATAAGTACGTTGTTCTCAATGGAAGATTCCAACACTCGACGTGACCATGCATTACTTATAAGTATATTTAGTGAAGTTCAGTGATAACACTTTTCATTTGTATATAGGCAAAATATATCATTATTTTCGAATTTGTGAACGAACAAACCGAATTTGCTTCAATTCGTTTGAGTTTCGTAACAGGTTAAATTGTGACCATTGCGAAATTTGGCGAATAAAAGTGTATTTCAATCGTAAACTCATGTGATCGATGAACCCTGATGATTTTATTGAAAAATTAATCGTCTGTGACGATTATATACCATATCTAAATGCGCCTTGTTTGCTTTGTTTTTAAATATTTGCTTCTTGCTAAGTTATCGTATACGGACAGAAAGAGAAAGAGATGAGAGAGAGAGAGAGAGAGAGATTAGATTAGATTTTTATTGATGTTGTACGTTATGTTGTACAAAGGTGATACAGTATCATTGTTGTATATTTATTTAATATATGTGCGTATGAAAGTGATGAGAGAGAGAGAGAGAGAGAATCCTTATAAATACCAAGAGATCGGTGTAAAATTGGGTTTATCGCGTATACAAGTCTTTATATCGCAATATGGCTGAGAAAAATTCTGCGGAGTTCCAGCTTTTGACCAGGCAAGATGTAAATATTGTCGTGAAAAATTCTTTAGGCTCTGCATTCAAACTAATCGACTATGAAGTCTCGAAATTCTCAGACCAGATAATTGGCTTCTTGGGCACCCATCGACGACTCTCTGTCAAAGTTCGCGAAGGCAACAACGCTAATGAAGAAACTCGCACATATTTTGTCAAGTGTTTGCCGGTGAGCAATGAAGCGCAGTCGCAAGCGTGGCAAGAAATCAACTTTTTTTACAAAGAAACGAATTTTTACAAACATATCCTGCCCAAATTGACGGATTCTATCAATGATGACTCGTGGTGTCCGCGATGCTACCTGGTGAAGGATGACTTAGTAGTCTTGGAAAATCTTGCAACGAGGAACTACATCGTTAAGGATAGACTTCTAGACATTGAAAGCCTGAAGAGTGCATTAGTCACGATGGCAAAGTTGCACGGATCAACTGTGTTGGCGGAGAGGCAGTTGGGAAAGACATTTCTCGAATTATATCCAAATGTTCTGGAGGAGTCCATGTATAAACGTAACGGTTACATCAAAGAGTTTTACCGGACTGGAGTCGATGTAGCAGTTGCCGTTGCTGAAAAGCTGGGCTTGGACGCAACTCTCATCCCAGTGGTGTGCGATCGTATTTATCAAGCAGTTTCTACCTCGAAGACAAGGCAGAACGTTATCGGCCACGGGGATGCATGGTCGTTCAATTTCATGTTTGACGAGTCGACACTTGCGCCCCATTGCATTATGATCGACTTTCAGATGATTCGTTACGCACCAGCGATGGTCGACGTAGCCCAGTTTTTGTATTACACTATGAGAAGAGAATTTAGGGAGAAGAATGAGAAACAGCTGTTGAGACATTATTACGATGAGTTTGTGAAAATTTTGAAGACTAATGAAGAAATAGTGCTACCGAGCTTTTCGCAGATTCTAGAGGAATTTGATCTTTATAGAATTGTGGGAATCATATCTGCTATTTTGCACCTGCCAGTGACCATGGTAGATAGCAAACTTGGTATCGACTTCCTGAGCAATATGGAAGAGATTGCCAGACTTGTTTTTCAAGACCGCGTCGATCTAGTACTGGATATTATGAAGAAGGATTCGTTGTACAACGATAGGATAGTTGAAAATGTAAAGGAAATCATGGAGAGATCGAAGCAATTACTTGAAGAGATTATAGAATGACTTGAATTTATAAAAATTATAAGATTTGCTTTAAATTTAAGTCAATGCATTTTATAAATAAAAATATGTAAACCTTCATTGTTATAAATTGTAAAACGATATTATTTGTCTAAAAGAGGTTTTACTTTTAAAAAAATAAACAATTATAACAAAAAATAACAAAAATAACGTCGTCTTTTTTTAATTATAACCTACTCTATTATTGGTCGTTTCATTGTCACTGAGATTAAAAATGATGTAAATGGAATTTTGTGTTTCATCACCCTTTTGTAATGTCAGATATAAATAAGAACATGATCTATCACGGTTCTGAACGTAAATTTATATGCAAAGTGCAGTAGTAAAGTGCTTGAATCTCGGCAGCTCTTTACCTGTCCTCTTTTTACGTATTGTCAACAGAAATAAATTATAAAAGTTTCGGGCAATATGGAATAATAATACACAATTTTTCAGTGTACGCATGCAGGCATTGAACATCTGTTGCCGGTGATGAGTAATTGTTTAAGGAATAAATTCCATATAACAGGTATTGATATAAAGCAAAATTTTTTATATCAGTAACTTTGATAAGAATGTTTACTCAATTGCTTTATCAAATTAATAAGATTTAAAACATAAATTATTTTTATTGCCCAAAAACAGTTTAATTTTTGCATATTCATGGTGTGATGGGCTCTAGCAGAAAGATGGAATATTTTATATATTTGCTGTTTGAAAATAAGTAAAAAAAATTAATAAACAACTCATTGGACAAGTAAAAACCTACTGCCAAGATTTCGGGTTGCAAAAATTGAAGCACTTATTCATGCGCTTTTGTATAAATTTATAACTGTTACTGATACGCATCAGACAGCTTGCGTATGCTATTTTACAACCTTCTTGATTTTGCCATCTATAAGTATATATATAGGGTATTCCAGCATTGCTGTTGAGTCAGACGAAATAGTGTCTCAAGATGAGCAGAAGCACCGACAATATTTCTAGCAACAAGTACAGAAAACTTGTTCAAGAGCCTCTCACTCGCGAAGATGTAGAAATTGTCGTCAAACGCTCTCTCGGTTCAACTACGAAAATTATCAATTACTACGTGCAAAATTTATCCGAGGACAAAGTTGGTTTTATGGGTGCTCATCGACATTTGATTGTGAATATTCAACAAGATAACAGCAATGAGAAGGAAATTATGACGTATTTTCTAAAGTCGATACCCTATGATATCGCTGAGCAGGCAGCTATGCTTGAGGAGTGCAATGTGTACTACAAGGAAGCAACCATTTACGGAAAAGTGATACCTGAACTGATGCTTAGTATCAAGAACAAATCGTATAGTGCTCAATGCTACTTGGTCAAAGATGATGCGATGGTATTTGAAGATCTCAAATTTAAAAACTTTAAAGTGAAGGAAAACATTTTGGACATCGTCTTGCTGAAATCTGCTCTCACTGCATTAGGAAGGTTACACGCGACATCGATTTTGGCTGAAAAACGTCTTGGAACAACGTTTCTTAAACTTTATCCGGACATGTTGAAGGAGAGTTTATTCGTCCGCACTGAAAGATTCAATAATTTTTATCGTAATGGTATAAGCGGTGCTGTAACAATTGCTAAGTATCTTGGATTGGATCACTCTAATATTCCAAAAATATTTGATCGCATCTTCGATATGGTATCATGCTCGAAGTCCAGGCCAAACGTCATTTGTCACGGTGATCCTTGGTCTTTCAACTTGATGTTTGATGATTCACAGCCTCTGCCGACATGCATACTGATAGATATTGGCAATTAATACGTTATGCCCCTATGACAACCGATTTGCTGCAAATGATGTACCAAACTACGAGAAGGGCATTTCGGGAGAAAAATGAGGAAGAATTGTTAAGGCATTATCATGAAGTTATCATGAAGTGAAGAAGTAGAGACACTGATTGAACAAGATAAGGAGATAAATATGCCAACGTTTTCCGACATTATACGAGAGTATGAGGACAGAAGACTCGTGGGTTTAGTAACGGCAGCCCTACATTTTCCGGTTAATTTAATAGATGGAAATACGTGTGCTGATCTGACAAAGGATTCTGAAGGATTTTCAAAACTCATGTTTGGCGATCGTACCGATATAGTACTGAAACTTATGCAAAATGATCCTTATTACTACGAAAGACTTTCAGAAGTTATTATCGAGATGGTGCAGAGATCCAAGCAGCTGCTGCAATGTAAACATTAAATAATGAAATGTACCATTGATATGTAAATAAAACATATATTTTTTTACAAAATGTATAAAATATCTTATCTTTATATGATATAACCCAAGACTGTTTTATTCCTTAAATTATTGTAATTAATCCGTTTTCAATTTTTCGTGTCAAAAAATCACGCGAAATTATTATACATTGACCTAGATATTGAAAAATATCTTAATTTATTCAAGGCGCATAGGTACACTTACCAAGATGTTTGGACCGGCATATTTAATTTTCCGTAAAAGTAACGCATACTTTTTCCAGACAAAAAAAGCAATCGATACTGAAATTTCTACATCGAGATAAATGGGTTAATACAAAAATTTTTCACTAATATTCATTTATTTGAAATTAACAAAAATATGTTTACGATAAATTTGAACTGACAGCTGTAACAGATCGACCCTCCAATAACTACGGCTCTGAAGTAGGTACGCGGCTGGCAGTCCGGTAATTCCCCGGCTTCCAAGTCGCCTAGTTGCCAGTCGCTCGTTACAATTTGCACTGTTGCTTAGTGCCCCATTCCGACGGTCAAGCTGCAAGCCACACGGCGTAGGCAAGACTCAAGGAAAATACTACTTCGTTCGATTCGGGTAAGCTTTTATAATTGCGATTTCATCTGACAAAGGTTAACTGTGCGGTAGATTATCTTCACGTTTCACAGCCGTTTATATCACCCAGTCAAAGAAGACGATTTCGCTTAAAAGATGCATCGGCATATCCGGGCCATTACGAAGGTGGAGTCTCCAGCATCTCGAGCGAGTAACGTCTCTGGGTGAGCATTATCCGTCCATATGCAGTAGTGTATAAAACGAAACGTGCGTGTTTTCTGTTTGACCAAGACTCCGATATAAGAGTCGTTAATATTCGCCACGAAATATTGCAAAGGACGAGGCATTGCGTTCCTGGATGCTTCAACGGCCACCAATAAATATTAATATAGCCATTCAATTATTTCTCTCTCTCTTTTTATAGAACATTACAGCATCATTATTACACATCAGCAGATGATAAATATAGAAATATCTTGATAAAATCTATGCATGAGAAAGAGAATAGCATAATACCTCTCATGTCAATAAAACGATAACGAAGTGTTTGTCATTAGATCCATTAATTCATACTCTATTACGAGAGCGCTAGTAAATCAGGGCGTAATGCCTAAGTTTGTTCTGTTTCTATGCAATATTTATTTATGATCTTCATTAACCAGTCTGCAATTAAAACTGTCTTTCCATGAATCCCGTCTGATTTCTGATGAGAATTCGTTATATAGAACTAAAGCGTCGCGCTTGACTCAATCTATTTACGGAAACACTGCAGAGTGGTGCTGTACTATAGAAAGATGCTCTACGTGGACGTCGGTATTATGGAAGCTATAAGTGAAAACGACAAAGACAATCGCAAGAATCCTTTTCGAGACTTCATAAAAAAAGAAGAGCTTGAAGTAGTGGTGAAGCGTGCTTTGGGACCATCGGTTCGGATCATCAATCATCATGTGAGAATGTACTCAACTGAAAAATTAGGTTTCCTGGGAGATCATAGAAACTTGGTTGTGACTATTCAGAGAGACGACAACATTGAGAAGGAGATACGAACGTTTTTTTTGAAAACTGTACCCTACGATATAGAAGAGCAGGCGTCATTGATCGAAGATAGCAAAGCCTTCTACAAGGAGACGAATTTCTACAAGCTGATCATGCCTGAACTGATACTTGGCCTTAAGGACAAATCGTGGCTGGCGGAATGTTATTTAGTAAAGGATGACCTACTGATTTTTGAGGACCTCAAGTCTAAAAACTTTTCAGTCAAGGCTGTACACTTGGATCTGCCAGTTCTAAAATCAGGTCTGGCGGTGTTGGCGAAGCTACATGCATCCACATTATTGGCAGAAAAACGTCTTGGAAAATCTCTTGGTGAAATTTATTCAGACCAACTTCAAGAGTGTGCATTTGTTCGTGACGCCAAATTCTACGAGTGGTTCTGTACGAGCGTCAACGTTCTTGTAGCGATAGCTAAACAATTCAATATGGAGCATGAATGTATTCCCAAAGTGTGCGACTGTATATTTGATTTGATAAAAACTTCAAAGACAAGGCGCAACGTCATCTGCCACGGGGATTGTAAGTCTTACAATTTTTTGTTCGACAATTCACGACCTATCCCAAAATGTGTTTTAGTAGACTTTCAACTTGTGCGTTACGTACCTGCGATGGCCGATGTGTTGCAATTGATATATTTGACAACAAGACGGGAATTCCGGGATGAAAATGAGAAACTATTGTTAAAACATTATCATGAAGTTTTGTGCGAGTTCATGAGGGATCATGACGAGGAAATAGATGTACCCAGCTTTTCCGATGTTCTGCAAGAGTATGAAGAACTGAGAGCAGTGGGCTTGATAACGACGGCCTTATATTCGCCATTAAATCTCATGGATACATCGATGACCGCCGACTTGGCAAAAGATTCCGATGGATTTGCTAAGGTTTTGTTTGAAGACCACAACGATTTAATACTGGATATTATGGAAAAGGATGCTTTCTACAAAGACGTCCTTATTGAGATTGTTAATGAAATACTTCAGAGATCGAAGCAGTTTCTGAAGTAGTATGTATACTTCTGATATTTTAATAAAATACCAATCTATCTTATATGTAATCTATTATAGTCATTTTCTTCCTCAAATAATTCGTGCAATATTTACATGATGAACAATATTGTCGATAGTAGTTTACTATTATATATAGATAAGCACTCATTTTTTCTTTATTGATATTGAGCAAATATACTGATTAGGCGTTCGTCGAGAAGAATGATCCATAAAGCTTCTATTGCATAATTCTGCATCGTAAATACTTCTTTACTGTCAAGGAACTCTAGTAAATCACTGGATTTAATAATAAAGACCTTAGCGCAGATTTACTGCTCGCGACGGTTACGCTTGTTCTAGCTTGACTCTTATCTCAGAGCTGCCGAGCTGCGGATAAAAACTCGCGACATTAACTTGGTTTCGCTCTTTCCATCTACAATATTAGCCGAGAAGCATCACTAGCTCGTCATGTCTTTGTTGAGTCCAAAGGATATACAGACGGTCGTAACACGTGCACTCGGTCCGAAAATGACGATTGTCAGTCATCGTCTGGAAGACTTTACGAAACAAAAGAATGGCATATTTGGAACTCACCGATTGCTTGTCGTCGAAGTTGAAGATGGATCCAACAACAAGAAGAAGACTGAAAGCTTTTTTGTGAAATCACGTCCAGAATCTACTCTAATCAAGGACGTAGTCATGGACGAGGAAACTTTTCTTGAAGAAATTCACTTTTTCTCCGAAGTTCATCCTCTGATGACGAAGGCTTACCAGGGCGAGAGATGGTCACCTCGATGCTTTTTGGCTAACGAAAACGTCCTCGTATTCGAAGACCTTCGCATCCAGGGATTCACCCCACGTGCTGAAAATATCCTGGACGAACAATCATTGAAATCCGCTCTGTCAACGTTGGCCAGGTTTCACGCATCCTCTGTACTCACAGAAACACGTTTGGGTAAATCTCTCAAGGAAGTCTTTCCATCCTCTTTCAAAGAAAAGGTCTACACCAACAATAATAAATTCGGGCAGTCTACATCCTGCGGATACGAGACGATCGCCTTGATGGCCGAGAAGTTGGGTTTGAACGCTGGATTGGTGCCGAAAATCGCCGAACGAGCTTGGAAACTCGTCAAACCTGCCGAGGGCAAATTAAACGTTCTGTGTCACGGTGATCTCTGGAAGAACAATGTTCTCTTCGACGACAGTGTACCTGCCAAATGCATTTTGGTAGATTTCCAACTGTTGAGATACGCTTCGCCAATAATCGACTTCTGCATGTTGGTAAACTTACAGACGAGTCCGGATTACAGGAAGAAAAAGAATCTGGAACTGCTGCAGCATTACTATTCCATTTTTCGCGACGTGCTTCTGCAGAGCGAGATCAAAGTCAAGGCGCCGTCGTTCGAAGAGCTCTTGAATGATTTCAACGAATACAGACTCGCGGGAATGGCATACGCTTCGCTGTATTTACCGGGTATCTATTTTAAGCCGGAAGTTTTTAATGCGCTGTTAAACGATCCAGTAGCACTGGAGAAATTTCTTTATAAGACAAGGATAGACCTCATAGGGCCTACGATGGACGAGGATGCAGTTTACAGAGAGAAAATGAGGGGTATCATAGGAGAACTGTTGGAAGAAGCTGAACGGTTATTCGGTTAATCGTATACATGTATTTGTTAATGATAAGATTCTTCGTTTTTGTAGTATTATTGTTTTTTTGTAAAATAAATTGATTTTAATGCGCCCAGGTTATTATATCATCCGTTTCTTTTCCTGAATCACAGCTAGAAGATAATATATTCAGATTTATCATCGTGCACAATAATTCATCAAATTTGTCAAAACTCTCGTCTAGAACTCTCGTGCAGCAGATAGCGATAATATACATCGCCTTCATTATATATCAACAAGGAAGAGTCAGCTGACGAGAAATGCAAATATTTTATTGAAAAATTTATCTCGATTACAATAGACCTTATCTCTCTCTCTCTCTCTCTCTCTCGACTACTTTACCTGCGTATACACACACACACACACACACACACACACACATACTTCGATAATTAAGCAAAGCCTTTATTTATAGCGGCGTCATTGACGGTATAAACGCAATCCACCTGCTATTCTCTTGATTAAGAAGTGACAATGCTGAATTTGCTCACCCAAGAATAGCCCCAAATTATATTCAATTATAAGAGAGCTCAAAAATATTTTCCACTCATCGCTCTAAACCGCGTGATAGTGTACCGTTTGATAAATGTCGCGGATATATAATAGGGCTACTACTGGCAACTTTAATTTCCGCCCCTAAAGATGTCTGATGTTGACAAAAAGCTCCGACGCCTAGTGGGTGTCGCGCATAGTGTTTTTAATTAAATCTATACGCGAAAGTGACACGCAAACATGACGAGGTCTCGCGTACGTTGTTTTTGCCAATACAAGTAAAGGCTCGCAGAAAACTATTTTCTCTCATACCGCGCATATATACACGACGAGAGATGATTAATAATCCCGGCTATGTGCAGTGTGACACCGAATGTTTTCGCGATGGTATCAAAATTGCGAGATGATTCGCACCGCGTATATGATGACTCAAATATACATAAGCGTGCATCATCAGCTATGCTATATTATCCTAATGAAGTAGTTCACGAACTTGGTCTACGTTTATAGGTATATAACACCTCCTATCTTACATCCGAAACAAGCTCGTGTCTCGGAGAGGCGCTTTTTCAACTCAACACCGGAAATTCTTCAACGCCATCGCGGAACAAAAAGAAAACAACAACAACAACAAGTTTATAAAAGATCATCATCCCACCCTCGCATCTGCACCCCTCATCTACACGTATATTTACAAGAGAAAGAGAAAGAGAAAGAGAGAGAGCATATGATAGAAGTGCGCAAACGAGAGCGCTCATCATCTCGCTCGGGCCTCGATCTAAATAGATCGATCAGTAAATAGATCGGAGCCTCCGTGGCGAGCTCTAAAGCGCGAGGCCGCTGATGCTTCTCTTCACCTCTCTCTCTCTCTCTCTCTCTCTCTCGCGCACTGCACTGCTGCACACTGCAGCAGGGATATTTGCAGCGAGGGCAAGCGCCGCCGCGAAAGTTGCTGCTGGCAGGGCTTATCGTGACACATTTTCCCTTTCGGCCGCCCCTCCCGTAAGCACATCAGAGAGAGAGAGAGAGAGAGAGAGCTTAGGCTAGATTTCTCTCGGCGAGTCGTGGCCAGTAGTAGTTTCGCCTCTCGGCTTGTCGCCGAAAAGCTCCTCCGTCGCGTGTATTGTCAGTCGAGAGAGTTGAGTCTCTCCGCCGAGGGCCCCGAAAAAGCAGCGCCTTTTGATATCACATTGCAGTGAGCAGCGTTCTACTCTATCTTCAGTGCAGACCACTATAATTTCAATTCTTTTTTTTTTCTTCTTTCAATTACTACTATACATTTAACTATTATTCTCTCTCTCTCTCTGTATTATCTTGCTTTTGCATATACAGCAAGCACTTTTGCACTTTGGCACAGAGCTCAGAGGAGGCTGTACTGTGTTTATGTATACCTATATACAC
>UCQR01105978.1:0-18714 GCA_900474235.1 Cecidostiba semifascia | reverse complement strand
CAAAATGTATTTAAATTTTGGATAAATATTGTAAAATTTCTACCAGAATGTACATTTTAATAACGAAAATCGAAAAAAGAGATAAAACGTAATTAGGAATTCATCTCTATTTTAAATTTGACAAGCTGCACAGCTGGTTCAAATAAATAGCAGGAGTATCTTGCTTTGCTTCCCCAAAAGAAATAATAGTACACGTAAATATACGTATACAAGTTATTTATAAATCTAAATAATTAAAACAAAACAAAAATAAGAGTAACTTGATATTGCATTCTCGTATCGCACTCACCTCTTGGTTCAAATTTAAAAAGAGAAAGGCTTCATATATATAATTTCCTTTCAATTTCCGTTCCCCGCTAAAATACTCGTTCAAGGGTTGTGTATTCATTGCGCACTTTTCGCGTTATTTACGTCTAGCTACACCAACGGCTAGGGCTAAATCTTTCACAGTCTAGTGGCTCTGAGATTAATAGAACTTTCTCCCTCCTGCTTTGTGTGGTTCACAAAAATATTTTTAATCATCGTTTTCATCTCTCTATATCATAAAACACAAGATCGCACTTTCACATTTCGAAAAGGAGTAGCCCAGAAGCCAGTTAAATACCTGCATAATTTACGATCGCTCGAATGCAAATGTCAGGCAACTAGTTTTAACAGCCAATATCGCGACCGATACACACAGTAAAAAAGTAAACCTTAAATTCATCAGTGACAGATGTTGAATTGCACACGACGAGACGTATAACGCTACAGAGCGGCGGTAATTTCTTTTTAACTTCACTGAAACACAAAAGAGAAGCCGAAGAAGAGAGCAGATATCCAGACGCATAAAAAGGGACGAAAGAAAGCTGTTTGAGGGAGGGGAAGCCGAAACGTGTGAATCCCATGCATTTAAAATGTTTCATTAGAAAACCGTCTAATAAATATCGATCGTCCTTCTCTCCTTCCCCCATTTGAGCTTACAACACGCGGGCACTCGCAACTTTGTTTAAAAGCCCATTGAGGTGGCGGCCGCGCGTGCGTCGTTTTGTGCGCGCGAGGATCTCCTTCCGCGGTCTCTCTCGCTCTCGGCTCAGCCGCCTGTAACGAGATCTGATTTATGTGGGGTCCGCCGAAAATTGGTTTCCATCCCCGGCTGCTGCAGACATCATCTCTCTTCTGGGTGGTATATCGGTATATAGCTATATTCTCCGACGTCGCTACTGCACGACGATGACACACGTGTATATAGCCGCGCGCGTAATGTGATTTCGGACGCCGTAAATATTTAACGTCTAGTATAGACTTGGGCATTGAGGAATTTTAAAGATTTCGGTCTATTATTGGCATAAAAGAGGAACATGTGATTGCAAGGGAATAGTATATATGCCGTCGATATAGTCGGTGATGTGCTATATACTGATACTCGCAGCGCCGCGTCCTGACGTGTGTGTGTGTGCGTCTGGCCATGGGGGTAAGCGCTTTCAAGTAGCGCATCTCTCGTCTAATTGACGCAGTAGGCAACAACTATACATATAGCTACCTATCTGTTTCGCCACATTTAAGATCGGATTAGAAGCCATTCAGATCATGGATCAAAGGCAATCAGCAACGCCGAGCGACTCCTGCGCACTACTATACACGCATAATTCAGCCAATCAGTCGGCATTATAATTGGACGGTTTCCATCTCTTGCAACATTGTTGCCAAATTAACACGTAGCAAAGCTTGAAGCTTAATTGTATACCCTGTGGTTACAGCTGTAACTACGACTAAGCTGAGACCGTTATTCACTTTTATTCGAATACGTAATATACTATAATAAACATACATATACGAGAAACTTACATTACTACAAGTTAATTCGCGGTAAACAGCTATGAGAGAAGAGTCGCTCGACTGAAAATGATTGAAGGTGCGCAACTCGGAAGGAGGACTTTTCGGTTTCCCTCTTGGCCTCGAACTTATCCCCAAGGACGAAGCTTACTTGGACGTGCGTCACGGTAAGTAAGTAAGTAAGTAAGTAACCAATCACCGGTAACCGCCCGCACTACCCTCTCTCCATCTCTCTCGAGGGTGACGTTCCTTGATCTCCCTTCGGTATACTTACACGACGCCTCTGTGTCTGATGGCAATATTGACGAGAAAAAAAAAACATCAAAGTATTTGTAAAATATGCTAATCGATCAATTTCTCTTATTAGAGAAGATCTCGAGACTTGAACGTTTTAAATTAAGCTGTGATTTGATAGCAGCAAATACGATATTTCCGAGCCGCAGTAGTCAAAGGAGCTATACAGCCGAGTGAACCGAAAAAAGGATTGAAAAAAAGGAAGGGGGATAATCAGAGAAAGAAGAGTAGAGCGAGAGAGAAAGAGGTAATTTAACCTCGACGAACTTTGTATGTGTGTGTGTGTACCACTTTCTTTTGGTCGATCTATCTGGCGACTAATACACAGCAGCAGTAGCAGACCGTCTCCCCCCCAACCCCTTCTGCAGCTTCCGCTTCTGTATCACCGCGATGGGATAATCCGTTTCAGGAGTTCATTTTCGAAGAAATAAAGACGATCGACGAGGATCTTACCGGATAATCGGCTTACAGCGCGCTGAAGCGAAGAGAGTAGATGTTGGCCCTCTGCTACTGCTGGCTGCTGCTTCACATTAAATGGCTGCCTTTTTTATTTGTACGCTTAATTAAGCTATCAATCGGCTTGATGCCGGCATTTATCCCGCTGTTTTTAATCAATCATTCCTACGAGAGCTCTTATTCAGTCTACATTATAAAAAAAAAACCGTCAAACTCAGCAGAGACCACCTCCCAGCAGCAGCAGCAGCACACGCTAACGAGTAATTCTTATACTATATACATATACTGATGCTGCAGCAGCCCCTGCAGATGCATATATATACGTACACATGGAAAAGGTAAACATCGTTCAAATCGAATGCGCACTTGGCTCCAATTATCGTCCTCGCCACTGTTTGTTCTCTCGTTCGCGGACGCGCGTACTGTTTATGCGGCAACGGCGGGGTTATACGTAGATTGCACTATGACGCGGCGGCGGCGACTGTGTTTTATAAGCGAAACGTACGTGTGAACGTTGTATGGCGAGAGAGTCCTTTACTCTCTTGACCGCAAGCTTTGCTATACTGTGTTTAATATTGGAGTGGGCTTTGAAAGGAAAACGACGATGATTGGAGCTCGAATATAATTTTCTCATTTTTATAATTGAGGGTTTATTCGAAGAGTTTTTGATAACTGAAATCTAACGAAACGTTATACTAATTGCAGGGGTGCCAGAGCTGTCGCGCAGATGTTAAACGAGCGTAAAACTACCGATTAAAAAAAAAGGTATAACTAAAGCCAGCTTAGAAATTCACTATTGCATTAAGTGTAACAATTAAGGGGGTAAATACATTGTCCCCAGCGTCGCGCTGCGCACATACGTTCCCCTATATGTATATATACTCGTCGAATGTTTGCGAGGCGGTGCACCGTAAACGACGTGTGTAGGTTTAGCCTCTCTCTCTCTCTCCCTCGTCATCACGTATACGTGTATACGCGTATATATGTGTCGCTCTTTGGTGCGCGCGCGGTTATTATTTCACAAATGTACGGCCGCTGCTGCTGCTGCTGCTGCTGCGCGAAACACCTGTGCGCTTAATCGCTTATATATACTCTCTCCGCGACAGTATATACGCGTCGAGGGACGAGCGCAATTTATACAGATGCCCAAGTCTTGTCATCCGCATGTGTGTGTCCTCTCTAACGTCCGGCAGTTTTCGGTTTATTTATATACATATACACACCACTGCACTGATGGGCTGTCCAACGCTGCACACGCGCGTGATTGTTTGTATTATTAAAAAGTTTGCGCTGTGGAATATTGTTTAACAGGTTGATTAAAGGGATTACGTAATTGAATTTTTGAAGTAAAAAAGCGCGGAAGTGTTTCACAGAGAGTGGCTATAAATTTTGCGAGATACGGTATAGCGATTTACAGAATAATTTAATTGGAAGGTACGAATAATTTAATTAAGCAGAAATCTCCTAGCGCTATATATACTGCGAATAATATATTTATCGATTCGACTGCCGAGCGACGAGTAGTAAATATTTCGAAATATCGTATAATAAGAGCTGGCTTATTCCCCGGCTTATCGCGTTGATAAATTCAATTGTGTTTTGTAATTTTTTTTTTTTGCGAGCTCGCCGCTTCGAGTGGCTATTATTGAAATTACAACAAAAACGACTATATCAAGGACAATACAGGCACTTGATTTCCGTCATCAAAGCGATCCTCTGTGTATATTATATATCGACTCCAAAAAGTCCCGACAATTCCGCGATCAAATATCAATTAAAACTGACGAACTCTTCGTCCCCTGTAACGCGGTATTTAACGATTTTTCCAATTTCATCAAAAAATAAAACCTCCCTCTCTCGGTCGCTCTAAGCTAACGACGAAACTCGTTAAAAAAATGTCCGCCCTGACAAAATTCAATATCGCACAACAGCGCGTAAACACGCGATTTCTTCCATCCATGCGTATATTAAATCGCAAAATTTCCAAGGGATGCGGCGCGCGCGCCGCCAATTGGAAATCGATCGCGCTCATTTAATTTTTTTTTATTACAGTGCGCCGCGCGCATTCTACACCCCTTTATACATATATACATCGATGCGAAATATTAATTGGGAAATAATGTCACCGTTGGGAATTCCCGCGATAATGGAAGAGAATATAACGCACAGTGTACTACTACTATACACGGACTCTTGAAAAATGCGCCCAGGGAATTCATCGCGAGCTTTATCGTGGTCGCAGGATAATATACCCACGCGGCGCTATGGTGCTTTAACTCGTTAGCGGTTAGCAATAACATTCGTTATTTTTATCGCTATCGCGTATGTGTGTGTGTGTGTGTGTGTGTGCAGTGCAGCGAGTATATATAGCGACGAGGCCTTTTATTCGGCGAGAAACACGTTTTGGTACTCGAGTCTTGAGATATCGGTTCGATAGGGTCGCGCTCGCGCGAGGCTCATACGGGGTGGTGGTGGTGCAGCGCGAGTGATAACCGCCTTAATGAAACCGTATCTATGCCCTGAGCTATGCGCGACTCTGGTTATTTATTCGCCGTCTTGTGTTCGCTTGGAAAAGGACGAGAGTCGGTGCGCGAAATTTATATAGGCCGAGAGATTCTTCGTTTTTTTGTTTGTTTTTTGTCATTATATGCGTCTCGGTGAATTGTGGCAAAAAAAGCCTGGAATGGATTTTTATTATATTCAATCTACGCGTGTATATAGGTACAGCAATAATCACTGGATGAATTTTCACACGAATAAACGAATTAAACACTCGCGCGCGTCTAGACACCCGCACAATGGAATATGTTTATATCAATCGCAGCAACTTTCGTACAATACATTTCATCGCTTGCCACCACCGAAAAAAAGCAAACAACAGCGGAAAACCAAGCCGAGATAATCAAATATTCCGTCTCGGTATATAGAATACGAGGACGACGTCAAAAGTGACGCGTTGAAAGTCCGAGTGTCGCGCGATAACAGCCGTGGATTGACGGGCATCCGATTATAATTGAATAGTAGCCCAACACACACACACACACATACGCGCAGTCCTTTATTTCTCCCGCGTTTATTCAAATAACTCGCCGATAAGCAAGCAACATACATACACAGAGAAAGAGATTCGCATTACAATATATAACACACACACACACGCGTGCGTTATATAGCCGCGCGAAGCGTTTAATGGAAGACAACCTGTAAATACGTGACGCGAGTTGCTTACAACCGGAGCGGTTATCCCCCCCCTTGTTTCATATACATAACCAGTTATGGTTCTGGCGACGCATCCTCAAGGTCACGTGCGCCTGTATATGTCTTTCTCTCTCTCCCTCTCTTTCTCACTCTCTGCTTGGAGTCTCTTGATGCACTTTAGCACATGGACGATTAAGCTTGTCACGCGCTGGGTCACATACACCATACGCACCGTCAATAAAGTTCTCTCTCTCTCTCTCTCTCTCTCTCTTCGGTTGCTCCGATCATATCAGATTTAATTAAATAAAATCCTGCTCAATGTTGCGGGTGGACTGCATGCAGTGTGTATCAACTGGAATCATTTTTTTTCTCTCTCTCATAATCTACAATTATTATATAAAATTAAATTTCTCACAGAGATTTTCAGATTCTCTCAGTGAATAAATTATACATACATATAATACACGAGGGGTAAAAACACCTGACTGCAAGCTCTCACTCCGAGAATAATACATACACACACACAAGGGGTCATTAAGGCACTGTAATTGTCGGTAATTAACATGCAGCAGTACACGCGCTTTCGCATTAGCCAGTCCGGCCAGCAGCAGCAGCGGTGGCAGTAGACAACGTGCTGCGCACTACCTTGTTGCGAGGGAGAGAACGATTGTGTGCGAGCCTGACTTGGCGTTACATCGGGTCCTTAAGTTTACGCTGTGCGCGGCGCATGCACTACTACTGCTATATACTCTCGTCTGATGCCGATTGACTTTATCGACGATAGCCGATCGTATGTGCAGCACACGTATAAGCTCGCGTCGAACGTCCAGTGTCCTACTGCTGATATAAATCTACTTCCTCGAATCGAGCACTTTGATTTTCATTCTCTTTTTTTTAATACTGGATGAATGCATCAGTGTTCTTAAAAATAATTCTATATACACACAACATGAGACAAAATTTAGTCTGATTACAGACCAGGATGCAAATTGCAGCTGGTATAGTTCTGTCGATTTCATCTCTTCGGCGAGAGCGTGCGCACGAAGTAAAACGAGCGAAAGAGAAGCTGCAGCTTAAGTAAAGGGTTCTATCACCGAGAGAGAAGAGGGAGAGAGAGAGAGAGAATTCACAGTTTGTCAGCGCGGGCTGCTGCTGCAGTGTGGGCGGTCGGGCTTTAGGGTGGAAGCGACGGCGGTGGCGGTAGCCTGGAATTGATGTTAGGCGTTTGCATTTATTATTAATACGTTCGCCAGCCTGTCACTGACTAAGCTGTCAGCCGCCGAGTTTTAGACTTACTGTTCCGGGCTATACCACTCGTTCTCTCCTCTACCCTATGGCTCGACCCCTTTTACTCGACCTCTTAGCTTCGCTTATAGCGCGCTTGTTTTTGCAGCTCGATCCAGCCTCTCTCTTCTTTCTTGCGCGTGCTTTTTTTTTCTTTCTCGGCTTGGCGTTTTACATTTTTCGAAAGGAAGATGGATATTCTCTGTGTACAGAGGGCAAAAAAGTATTATTTATTGCTATTATTTAGGATCCTATACACAAGACCATTAAGTGCACTGAATAATCAAAATAGACCGCGACTGCCCAGTAAATAAGCTCGGGCGATTCTTTGAAAAGTAAAGTATAGCGACCAGTTTTCCCGGCGGTGCGGTCCGACCCTCGTGACTTATAGAGCTCGTCACTGTCGTCTGGCTCAGTAGCGGTCAAATGACGCAACAGCACAGCCTAGCCGATAAAAAATGAAGGTGCGAACGACAGCGTCACTCGCGCGGGTCAATCGCGCTAATGCTTCTCTTTCTGGGCCCCTGCATTATACATTAGATTTGGCTGAAGCTTCCACGCGTCTATCTTGTATTATTTTGCTTCTGCAGCAGGGATGAGACGGAAATCAAGGGAGACGTAGACGGTATTAATGCGGCCGACGAGATAGACAGTATAGTGTATACAGATATAATAGGGGGGGAGGGAAGAATAATTGATGAGATATTTTATGGCGGATGCCGGTATCGACAGGATAACGGCACTTTTGTGTGTCCTGTAAGTGGCTTTGGCGAGTATAATCGAGTTATACGAGCTACAATCGCAAACTAAATATACTAAAAGTAGACCGGTGATTTGGGTGTTATTGACGGGATAATAAAGTAGTAGGAAAAGAGCCTTTCATATTCTGGACAATATAACGTTGAATTATAATGATTTTAGCTGCTAAATACTTGTCTGACGAGAAACAAAGAAAGAAGGAAAAAGAATTGAATTGCGCGCATTTCGACATCAGAGATAGAGAGACAAGAGAACTCGATGAAAACAGCTGATCCACGAGCTGCACAATGCACATTTCCCTCTCAAAGCAAAGTGCAGAATCTCTATCTCTCTGCTCGCGCTTCGTTAAACATCTTGTTCTCGTGAGAGAGAGAGAGAGAGAGAGAGAGAGAGAGAGGGGGGGAGAGACGCTAATAACTCGAACACCGAAGCTTCTGCAGCAGCGGTAACAGCGAGATAAAGCTTCGACATCTCTCTCAGCGCAGTAATACTGTTTAATCGGCTATTCGTAGTAAGTAGATGGCGCCGCGCCGTTGTTGAATTCTGAAAAGGGATTAGATTTTCGCGTTTCCAGCAATTATGCGCCCCTCCGATAAGATTACGCGAACGTTCCGCTATATGTATTGCCAGGAGCAACTGCTTTCCCCGATACGCGCCTCGTATAATTCCCTGTGTGTATTTTCAATATCTACAGATTATATACCTATACCAATTCGTAACAAACAACAATTACGTCGTGTAGTCCTATATATAAACACATCATTGAGAAATTTTTGTCTCTTCCGTGAAATACGTCGAGATCAGCTCTGTGTTCCAGTCAATACCAGAGAAATGTCATCCACAGGAGTCTTGAGAAGGTGTGGTGCCACGGCCTATACGACGACGACGACGACATAATGGATCAATGTGCGTGTTTGCCGGGTCGCCGGTACATTAATACAATGGAGTATAAGGGCGACGTCCGAGACGCTGCTGCTGCTGCTGTTATCGCAAGCTGTAGTCGGTTAGCCCAAGCGCAAGCATAGTTCGTGTGTGATGCACGGCTGATGCTCGTCCCATAGCCCTACTACTCGATCGCTCGGTCTCCTCCTTAGGAGAGATATTGCACGGGAATTTATTATGGCAACGCGCTTAGGCGTCCGATAATTGATATGGTAATTTCGGAGTAATTTAGTCTGATATATCCAGGGTGTGAGCTTCTAGTTGCTGTGGTGATCTAGTGTGGGAGATATATACGATAAGCTCGCGTACGTGACCTTGTGTCTTTTGACGTTCGCCGAAGATAAGGATTATCATCCTGGGTCCATTGTGTGCGGAAAATATTAATTGCGGGATGGCCGAGGGTCGCATGATAGTTTCACTTAATTTTCATTAGTATAGGGGTATGACCGTTTTATCAGGTTGTTGCCCGGCATTGCGTGAGATTTAACGCCGCGCTTCTTATGCATAATACATTATCGCGGCTCTCTTGCGGTCAAACAATGAAAACGTTATTATACATCAGATTGAATAATTTCCAAACTGAAATAAAATATTCATCCAACCCACAGCGCGAGAAAAAAAAACAACCCTCGCGAAGCCACAGAGCGGTATAAAAACTCTGCTGCATCGCGTAGGCGTCGAAAAAAAAATCACATCAATAATTCGAGCTTGCGAGCGTTGCCGTCAGGCGGCAGCAGCTCCCGATGCAGCGAAGTGCAAGTGCATCTCGCGCGCGCAGCCTATATGGTGGGGGAGAGAGACAGCTGCGGCGGTGGCGGCATATAACACACACATACCGTCCACCTCTGCATTCTGCATCGTGCGTCTCGCGAGTGCGGCTGCAGCTTGGTACTTTCGATTTCGCGCTGCTGCTGACGCTGACGTTGCAAGAGTTGATGCCGCACTGAAAATCGAGGTCGAGTCCTCTCTCGTGGCTTGTTCGTTGAAAAAAAATGCTGTAGAAGAAGACTGGATTTTTAGCATGAATTTTTTCTTTTTTTTCAAGAATAACGAGATTTGTGTAACGGATACGGGTGTACCTATAGTTTTCTATATACATTTGCGCGGCTCGAATTAAACGGATTAAATTTAAAGAGCACGCTCGCGTATACTTGAGGCTCGGAAGTGATTTATTAAATTACGGCTTTTAGATTGAAAGTGTAGGTCAAATGGGGGATTTTATATATAAAAGAAAAAAAGGCGTAATGCGCACACGCACGCCGCTCATTATCCATAAGTTATTTAATGAAATATAAGTGGCCTCGACGACGACTTAAAAAGCTCTCGCTTATAATACCAAGAGAGTGCGCGCGCGGGCTATATTCGCTGTTTAATGGAATTCTGAGAGTTAACCGGGAAATAGCCACGTACGGCCCGTTAAGCTCCTATTTCCGTGATTCCCCGCACAAGCAAGCAGTATAATCGACGTTATAGTACGATAATGGCGATATCCTTATATGCGGCGGGACTCGATCGACCGATCGGAAAATGGCGCTTCCACGATTGGAAAAGCACACTGCTTTTTTCCGATCGGTCAAATGAAAATCTGTATCTAGTATAATACAGTACACCGCGGGGGGTGGCTTTAAAAAGACACGCGCGCCAGAGAAGAAGGGGAGAATACAGAGGGCAATAATTGAGTCCACATAATCGAGGGCTGCGCCTACATCAAAGTACCCTTTGCGTTAATTCAACGGCGTGTCCCAACTCTGATGCATTCGACGAAATGTCATACATCCAAAGGATTTTTTCAAAAGCCCCCAGATAATCATCGAGCGTAGTATTTCATTAGCCGAGAGAGCCGCAGCGAGGGCAATTTTTCTCCATTCCTCAAGTGGCAATCGCAAAACCGTATCATCGTACAGCAGCATCAGCAGCAGCAGGCGGGCCCAAGGAGTGCAGAGCGCCGCGCATCTCTCAGCTGCATGTATATATACGACGTTTGCACACACGAGTTATCGCGATGCACGTCGGCCGCGGTGCAGAGCACTTGCAGTCACCGAATTAATTCAAGTCAGCGATTAGCCGTCACACACAAAGCTCCTCGCGTGTTCCGAACCTTCTCTCTACATACAGCTATACTGCTATATACCAGCGAGTAGTCCTCTTCAAAGCTCGCACAGTAGTGCAGTGTGCAGGCAAGGAATCGACGAGGCTTTTCGCGTGTGCTCCACTTGGCCAGCAGCAGTAGCAGCACAGCGTATACACGTACGAGTGGCTTCGAGCCATGCAAACAGCCGGAAGCTCGTCGGCTGAACTTGCAGGAGGCGGAGGAGAGCTTGCGCACGACGAGCATCAGCAGCGCTGATTCTCACCTACTTTGCTATCTTGACTGACTGACGTCGCGATCTTTCACTTATGTATATATTTTCCTGCGAAAGAGCTGAGCTTTCTACCTGATTATTTTCATCATCACCATATACCGTTAGCTGAATAAATAGATATACCTATGTATAGTGGATGAGAAAAGCTCGCGCTCGGCAACGGCCCTCTCATTTCTACCGTTCCCACACATACATCTCCGTTACAAGCGCAAGCAGAGAGAGAGTAGCCATATACGCTTATCCCGATGCTCCACTTTACTTCCTTACAGGCCTGTGTGTGAGCTGCTCTCGGTGCACAGCCGAGCAAAAGACACACGGGCCGTTCTCTCTCTCTCTCTCTCTCGAATACCTCTGCTCTCTCGTCCGCCGGCGCATCAGCGCTGCTGTTAACCCTGCGGTTAATGGCGAGCTGCATTTTTCTTCGACTCTACCCACCTCTCTCTCTCTCTCCGCCGTTGTAATTACGCCCGGGCTTCGCGAGCACATATTTTATTCAGCCGGTGAATCGATCGCCGCTGACGCGTCGTATCTGTCACTGCCCGGCTAAAAACTCTCTCTCTCTCTCTCTCTCTCTCAACGACTACGACGAGGACGACTCGCGCCCCCGTGCGAGCCTCGAGCGCGCTCATTTATCCTGGTTTCGATATAAATTGGACCGACGAGAGACGCGCCCCCGAGCTGTGCCACACTCTCTGTACCAGAGGCAAACTTTCGCACGCGATGTGGTGCGCTTTGTATCGGTAGTGCAGATAAAGGAGGAGGTGGTGGCTGTTGTTGTTCTTGTTGCCCAGTGATAAGAGTATGAGCTACTATACTGCACCGAGAGAAATGGCAATCATCGCCGTGTGTTGTGTACAGTTGGAAGATTAACTCTCCAGAAGGAGGAGGTCATTTTTTATACACCCTTTGAGAAAGAGAGAGAGAGAGAGAGAGAAACGGGACCAGCCTACTTGCGCTCCTTGTCGAATCAGTCTTATAGATCGAGAGCCGTGTAATTAACGGCGGAGCTCTCGAATCATTTTGGTTTTTCGCGTGATAGCTATCATACGTCTTGCAAAGGCAAATATTGACTCGAGGAGAGAGAGAGAGAGAAAACGGTTCTATATGGATTGCTAGAGATATGAACTCGCTTAATGACGTTATAAATGACATCGATTTGGCAAAGCTGTAATTTTAGCTTAACTCACAGCTTCGAGAGAGCGGAATGAGTTTTTAAATTTTCTTCACGGTGAAGTATAGCGAAGAATTTCACTTGAAGTTTCGAAAACAGGTGGGTGTAGTATATTATATACCACGTCGGAGAGAGGAGGATTTATGATGAAGATATGCGGAGGCAAAAATTAAAAACTGTAAAAACTGAAGGAGGCCACGCGAACACTTTTGGACATCGTTTGTCATGCGCAGAAAGATTTTCGGTACAGAGCAGTAGATTGTCGGAAGGCGTACACATTTTGTGATTGAAGATCGTCTCTTCAGTGAAGTTTCTGGTTCCCTGTCTTTCCTTAACGTCTTATCAAAGTATATGCGCTGACTTCATTGTGATGAATGACGTTCCGGGCCCACCTTCACGACTACATCGCAACGTATATACCGTAACGTTTTTATTTATACAAAATCCATTACTGAGACTAAAAATTAAAATCGGCCAAAATATAAAACTTTTCCGCCTTTCCTTCCACAGCGCAACGAAAACGTGCTTTTCTATATATGTAACCATAAATTCTGGACTACACGCACATATATACATATACACACGCAGATCTCTCTCGCCTCCGGCGTTGCCCCAAGGGAGGAATTTCGATTCCGATTCACGAGTTATTGCGCTCGATACATATATAACAACCGCAGCAGAGAGCGAGAGGGAGAGCTAGAGCTCGCCAACTAGTGCGCGCAAAAGCGCGTCAACGATCGACGAGAGTTCGCGAGTTCTCTCTCTCTCTCTCTCTCTCTCGTTGAAATCTGTTTAGTCGCGGTCTCATGGCCAGGAAATAAAGTTCGAAGCAATTGCTGCCGGTCCTATATCTTAGGCTATTGGATTTCGAGCGTCCCACAGTAATTTCTTTCGCCGCGCGCTGTATCGATTTATTCCGACGAGAGAAGGCCTATCTCTACTTGCGAATTATATGCAATAACTTTTAAGCTGCTCTCATCGCTTATTTGATCACAGTTTGAAATAGCTTATTATTTTCGCGTGGTATAATAACGAAATCGCCTCTCCAAGTCCACTCAAACGAATTAGAAGAAATGCAGATAGCTAAACAGCCAGTGCATTAGTCACGAACGTATATATAAGAGAGGAGACAGAGGGAAAAAAAGGCAAACACACACTTACACTATTCTCCCATTTCTTCTGGAATACGAAATAGCCGGCGAGAGTCTTTCAGAAGCTAGCTGCTAAACGACAGGGCGGACTTTTTCGCGTTCGTTCACGTATATACGATACCAAATAGCCCGCGATTTGTTAAGTCTTTTTTTCGTCCTCCCGCAGGCGCATTAGGCGAACTGCTGGGCGCCAGTAGCAACTCACGTATAAGCCGCAGCATTAGCGAGATGCACCCTAGGCTCCTACATATTTCAACGGGGCATTTGTCTCCATCCGAAATGGTCCGGAACGACTCTTTATTTCTTTCTTCTTCTCTGTTTGCGAAGAAGAAGCAGTAGTAGCAGCAGCTATAGTTTTGATTTGCTATCGTGAAATTTTTCTTCGGTGAGAGAGAGAGAGAGAGAGGATGGTATGGTAGCGGTGCGGCTATAACTACTCGCTTTGCGGACGATGCGCAAACGGAATAATTCATGGGAGGCTCTCTCTCTCTCTTGCGCGTTTAATTAATTACGTTTGCTAACGAAGGGCGGGTCGGATTTAAACTTTCCTCGTATTTTAGCGAGTCGTTAATCGGTTGCGCCTAGTCCGCTGCTGCTGCTGCTCGTTATCGCGATCCATCGCTATGAGAAGGTATGGCGATTGCTTCATTTTCTGAAGATGGAAGATTATTTGTGGATATTGATATCGGAATAAGGTGGAACGCATCGTTGATTTACATCGATTATTATAGCAATCCTACAGGTCTCGTTTTAAATTTGCATTTGTTTATTATCGCAAACAAAAGACCTATACTGTTAGGATCGAATGTTATCTAGTTTCCGAAAATTCGTATCTACATACCAATGCTTGACGTAATTTGCATACGTCAAAAGCCCGGGTGTCAAGTAAAATATATATCACTATATTAATGTCCCCGTAAATGAATTGGCTTAATTTGCATGCAGAATTCGATTGATTTCGCGATATCCATTATGTGAGTGACATTTCTGCAATTAGTTATTATTTTGTCGTTTTGTTAGAATATGATTATTCAATAAAGCATATACGACGCAAATTGAATGCGAGCGAGATTTGTTATGAATACAAATTAGGGCCATGGATATTTGTAAGCTATTTATTGACTACATCGTAAAATCGTATAATACAAAGTTATGTTAATCGTTATTGTTTGTTATTAACAAATACATTTTTTCCGCTTTGTAATATGAATTGATAATAAACTCAGAATTATAATTAACAGCCCTAGTTTTTAAAATATAAGAATATATGGGTACTGATGAATATTGAAAGAATATTCATTAAACTTTTGTCGTTAGACACTAATCACTGACTCCTCGATCTATATTAACAAGCCGTACACCGGTATACTACCTATCCTCGTCCATATTAAGAACTATTTAACCGCGTAGTTGGCTCTCTCGAACATGAGCTAATATTAAATGCTTAACCAACCATTCCAGACCATTAGTCGGTTTGCTGCTGCAAAAGTTTTGCTCGTACAATTTGTGCAAATCTCTGGTGCAGCTCACAGTCCACGTTCTTTCTCCAATATCGATGAATTTCCATTTAAACAGATTCTACGAATTATAATGGAAATATTCGATTTACTCACATCTTACCCAATTACAGCCTTTCGTTTGCCTATAATAATAGCTAAAATCGTAAACGACAAAAAACTGCGCTATTACCTCTTGTTATAGAACAACAATTCGTCGTCTGCATACATGTGTAGGTTCTATAAATGATCAGACGACTGAACTCATGGAAAACGCAATGATAAAACACGTCAATCAATTCGAGCGTGAGCGTACACTCTTCCGTTTTAAACCATTTTTTTTTATTTTCATTTTTTATCGCTGGACAAGCTCTCTCCGCGGGCCTCGAAAACGCATTGTTCCAGCGAATTACGCGAGGTTTCGCAAATTTTGATTTATGCGGCTTGAGCGCGTGCCTGTGAAATCGCTTTATATATGTTTGTCGGAAAAACGCGCGTCGATGAAAACGCTCTTTTTTTATGAAAGACCTGTAAAGTTTATAAATGGCATTACCTTTCGCTAGCGTTTTTTTCCCACGATAATAAAAATAAGAACGACATTTGAACTCGCATTATGTATACGAAAATTTCGATTCATCAAACATGTTCAGCGTGATTATAAAATTTCCTCTCTTAAAAGAATGATGGGCGGATATTATGAAGTTTTTAAAGGCGCAATTTTATTGGTTATATGGCGCGTCATCCGTGTTAAATGGCGCCGAAATTTATTGTTTGGTTTAAAATTATTGTACATTTGATATCAATATTATTATTAACTAGCCTCAAAAATTAGAACGCGTTCTAACTTTCGTGGTTTTGAAAAATATTTGTTTTTGAGAAAGAATATTAATAAAGCAATGATGTATATACATGAATTGTAAAATATTTGATAAAGTTTCAACTTTAACAAACAGCTCTGGACGCTGGATTTTGCTAGTAATAATATATAACCAAAGTTATCGTTCTTGAACAAAAGCAGCAGCAGCAGTAGCTCGGAAGTTAGGGGCGATTACAAAATTTGAAATTTCAATCAAGCGGTATAGCCGCCGCTCTCGGCAACACATAATTTCCTCGCAAATTAGAGATTCTCTTGATGTGGAAAAGGCTCCCCACAGCGTGAGCTGCCAAATGTCAAAGGACAATCGCATTGCAGCAGCAACAGCAGCAGCCGATCGGTCAATCGCGCCATTAAAGCTTCTCGCAGCCGAACTACGCTCTCTCTCTCTCTCGTTATACCGCTTCTCTCTCTCTCCCTCTCGCTTGCAACCTCTTCCCCGACATAATCGAATTTCGCATAATCATGCAAAAGGCAGGTGCTACCTACACGCAGTGCTCGATTGTGTGCACCGTCCGCCCTCTCGAATCGATTGTGTTTTTTTTTTTTTTTTTTTTGACCAGGCAAGTTTCAATGCGCAAGTGTGGACGCCCCGAACCAACAACGTCAACGTCAGCCACAGAGCACAGTGTGTCATTTGCCGCCTTTATGCATATACTCGCGCCATTGTGTACTAGCGAATTGCGCTTTCTCATATGCGGTGACTGCAGGCTTCTGATCCGCCGGTATATACACTCTTATACTTGGGGGACGCGTACAGGTCATATTGTTATAGAAGTAGTTTGACTTTGGACGGTATGGTACTTTGTATGGTATTGAGTGACAGTATATTATTTTGTCTGAAAAATTATTTGACTTTTTTTACGCTCTATAACGGGGTTTGCGCAACGCTGACCTCGTTTTATAAAATGGTTAGAGAAAATTCGGTTAAGTGCCTTCTGTGTGTGTCGTACTTTGAAAATTTGATTTTTCTTTGTATACGACGCGCGAGAGAATAGGAGAACACAAAAAGAATGCTCTGCGCGTATATGCGGTATTCAAAAGCAAGTCGAGCGCGACTACCATAGTTGAGCGCAAAACAAGCATGACTGTCAAACTATATTTAATGGCTTAATTTAGTTATACGAAGCTTTATAACTAAAGCTTTTGCCAAACGAAGCTTTGACGATGCACCGCGTCGCTAATATTAAGGCAGATGGAAAATTAATTCACGCAAAATTTCAATAAAAAAAATACAATAAGTCCAGGACGAGATCTTGAATATCAAAAGAAAAAAAATTTTCCACTGAATAGCCGTCCCAACAATAATTGTCAGAACTCAATCTCCGAGCATCTTACAGATTGCTCTCTCTCTCTCTCTCTTTCCCCTTTCTTCGAAATAGCAATTTACATCCGCCTCTCTCTCTCTCTGTTACTCTTTCTGCTTCTTGTCGCCTACTCGTCCTCGTCTAACAGGCTTTCGTTCCCCCTCGAGCGCTATATATCTCGTTATCAAGCTGTTTACACGGAAGGAATATTGTTTGTCCTGGAACGAGAGAGAGAACGAGAAAGAGAGAGAGAGAGAGAGAGAGAGAGAGATCAGGACTTGTTAGATGGCTTTCGGAGAGAGAGAGAGGAGAGCAGACTTTGCACGTGAATGCTCGTGGGGGTAGACGACTGCGAAAGAACGAGCGATTTCCTTCTTCGCAGTGTGACTCGACGGATTGTGAGCTCTTCTTTTTTTTCCTCAAGAGGAGAGAGAGAGAGAGAGAGAGAGAGTGATGGGGGGAGGGGACACGGTACACAATTCATTAACCGAAGGCGCGAGAGCGTGAAACGTGTGCGACGTAATAAGGTTTTGCATAAGGCTGGTAATGAAGACATCTCTCTGCAGACAAACACGAGGATGATTCCTAGTATATGTATACGGCGCAACTTTCTTTTTTTCGAGTCGAGCTCGACTTTTAGGCTACTCTGCAGTGGAGGGGCTACTTAATTAAAGATTACTCGAGATTAGTCTGCTGGGCAGACGAGAGCTAGAAGGCGTCGCGCCGGCCGGTAATGAACGTCTGCGCCGGAAATTTTCCTCCAAACTTGCGCGTTACAATAATTTTTTTCAAAAAGCTAGACTCTACTGTCTGATCGATATAGTATGTAACTTACAGCTGGAGAAAAAAATCGTCGAGAGAAAGATATAGGAAGGAGGCAAGTGAGAGAGAGAGAGAGAGCGTAAGAGGGATAAAGAGGCTCGACTCGAGCTTCGACATGGGCTGGAAGAAGAATACCGGATCGGATCAGTAGTAGGATCAGATCGGATCGAACCTGCGGCGACGATGGTAAACGCCTGGCTGCGGTAAGCGCAGAACCGTGTTGCGGATAAAACGCCGCCGCCCGTCACTGTCTGTCAGTATAGAGCCGTTCTCTCACTCTCTCTCTCTCTCTCTCTCTCTCTCTCTTCTTCTTCGCCACCCTATAGCTCGTCACTACACACCCCCACCATCACATATGCCGCGAGTACTTTTCCATTCGCGTACAACGTATAACCCTCGCCGCGGTTTATCCTGCTCCCATAATTTACGCAGTCGCAGGCATCACCGCACGCGGTTTCTCGATAAATCAATCGGCGTCGCTCTCTTTATAATTAAAGTCGCTGAAATTTACACGGAAATTGTTAAGTGCGACATACCCGTGTATCAGATTTAACACTTAGCGCGGCGGCAAGAACACAGACGCGGCTGATGAGCAAAGCGCACACTTAAATCCTGATGTATAATATAGAAAGCCCTCGGGGCTTATATGTCGGAGGTAAGAGCAGTAGTGCATTATGATACCAGCCTCCGATCGTTCTATATATACGAAATTTCGATTTTCGCACGGTGTTTAATGACTGCATGCAAAAGAGACGGAAAGAGAGAGAGAGAGAGAGAGAGAG
>UCQR01105937.1:0-10157 GCA_900474235.1 Cecidostiba semifascia | reverse complement strand
GATGAAGGGTGTAAGAGACACCCGAAACGTTGTAAATGTAATATAATTTTAATTAAAAAATTTCTTTCGTCTACATGGTGCTGTTAGAGCCTATAAATTTATATGTCTATAGTAGACGCTCGAGTCTTTATCTTCTATCAATATCACCATATATTCATAATTAATAAACTTGGATTATTGCAATTTGAGAGAATTGAGATTAGTATGGATAGATCGATATTAATGGGCTTAAATGGGAGCATTTGTTAACGGAAACTATTGAATGATGATTAGTATGCGAAAAATCGTCCGAAAAACTGAGTCTGACCGTGGACTCGAACCCACGCCCTGCACAAGGCAAAATGCGTATGACCGCGCGTCTTGGTCAACTCAGCCACGTGGAAGTTGTTATACGACATGCACGGGCTACGTTATATACTTAAATTAATAACATTATTTGCTTAACGCCTAAATGCTGACAATTATGCATCTTGTATCACTGAAACTTTTCACGTTATCGATACCTTCACGAAACATATTTCTATCCCATTAAAAATGGATAGTTACCGGAAATTTTTAGCCATATGAATATAAATAGTTTTTTACATTTTAACTACTTAGTTCTTAGGTTTTCCCGATGTTAAATGGACGAATTTCTACCAGGGTAAAATAACTGCAAATTGTATGTACTCTCTGGTTCGAATATAAAATATACTATGGCATATTAAAATATGTACATCTATTAAAAGCTTTAGAAATTTCAACTTTAAAATTCTGCAAAAATATTTTGTACACGAAAATTTCTGATACTGACAGAAGAATCTTGGAAAAGTTACTGATTAGTATTGTAATTTTTATTATACTGTCTAGTATCAATGCCATAAATCGCGAATCTATTAATTTTTACAAATTATATATGGCTCGTACCGATCAGCATTGGTGTAGTACCGTTACCGGTTGTTGCCGATATTGGCAAAAAATGTTGTTTTACTCGAAATGTCACAAAACATATTTTTAAAAACATAAAATATAAGCACTTCATTTAAATTACACTATTATGGTCTAAAGTATACGATTTTAATCCTAAATCACTCCCGCACGATTTGTGATCATTATACATTTCACATAAAAAATAGCCTCAAAAAAAAGGTTAGTTTATTTACTTCGGCAACCATGGCAAAGCATGGATCGCGCCAGCGCTGCACTAATACTATTAAACAAAGGTTAGACCCGCTGAATATCAAAAATTTCATCGGGGCCAGTACGGATGGTTTTTCTTAGCCCGCTGTTATCATTCCGGACTATTAACCAAAACTCTACCGGATTAGGAAAAGTATATGAAGGATATACCAGTATTGGACCTAAGTCTGGGCCAAACTGTCAGTGCTGACAATTCTTACGCGGTAAACTGTTTTGTAAATTGGCTATTCGAATCTGTGCTGTGTTGATAAAATTATACAAGTTCCGACTATAATTCACGTAAGAAACGGAAAAAATGACATAACTTGAAGTCATGCAAGTGTCGCGTTCGCAAAGGAATATTAATTGTGCAAAATCCAGCTACCAAATCTGCTTATTGCGCTACTCACTTGACTTCAATATAACTTCGTGACCTCGATACGTGCCTGTATAAGCCGCTCCGTAGCGCTTTATGTAACGTGATCGCGTACTTTTTTCACACGAACTATCGATTTCGATCATTCCTCGATATTTATATGACTAAAGTAGATCAGACGCGCCAATGTTTCAACTTTTGTTTATTAATTTTTTTTCTTTTTTTTATTTAAAAGAGTTCTTTAATTATTATTTAATAATTGTCCAAAGGTTTTTAAAATCTTTAATATGCAAATGTTTATAAGTGGTTATGTTTGTGTAAATAAACACAAATAAACAAAAGTAGAAACGATCATCCATATAAACATAGTAAAAATAGACTGCTCGGTATGTTGGTCTCGGATAGAAAGAGAAAGAAGATCGATTATGGGACTCCGTCAGCGGCATTCCGGCATCGCGCTAGTAAACCTAAAATACAACATTTTGCACTATTGTACAAAAATATTTTGATCTTTGATTTATTTATTTATTTTCACATCATCATTAATTACTCTTCATTCCTCAAATCATTCTACTACATCATTACCAGAATTCTACTACAAACTCTAGCGGCATAGGGACACGACTATATTTTATAGTAACTATTACTAATATATAGTAGCGATTACTTAAAATCATAGTAGTAATTACTCAATATCTTTCAGAAATCCTGAAATATATATTCTGAAATAGAAAGTAAATTACTTTAATTTATAGTAAAACCAATTATAAAATTTGTGTTAGCAATCCATCGAAAATGACCAGAAATTTTACTAAAACAATATAGTAACAATTACAAAAATGTAGTTAAACTTACTATAAATTTTGTAATCACTACTATTTTTTAATTTGCTATGGCGTATAGTAATCTTTACTTTGTCGATTTTTATCAAGGAGAAGTCTAAGTTAGATACAATCTCGAAATTTTCGATTCGAAATCGTGCGAACTTCGAGATTTCAATACATCGCGGAATTCACTACTATGCGGTACATCGATGCTCAATCACAATTTAATTCGATCATACAGAAATTTGTGCCTTCTTAGTTCACAGTTAAAAGACGATATATCAACGACAACATCTATGTAAAAATAATTAAAATCAAATTTTGATTATTTCCTTTATTATATACAGTTGTTGTTTGATGGATGAATTTGATATATCAACTTTAAACATTGACTATAACATATTGTACTTTGTACAGTATATTGTGATTACGGAGAAAAAGAGTTGGCTTTTTTGCATTGAAAAGTTTATAAATAAAATAGTTTACAAATAAAAGCAGCTATTTATAATATATTCTATAGGAACAATGCAAAAATTGTGCATATGCGGTAGGAAAGCAAGTAAGCATGGTTATAATAAAAAATCGTACTGTCAGAAAAAACAGTCAATATACGAACAACTTTAAATTCAAGTTTGAATTACCTTCTCCTCTCACGTTTTATAAGTATTTCATTGAAGTTTTAAAATTAGACACTAAAAAGTCTACCTCGCTGTTCTACCGCTGCACACATTTACCGATAATCGATTTCGTTCCGCAAAGGGATTATTCGAACTTTCCGATAAGTAAAAAAGCTTTCCTAAAATCAATACGATAATGTGATGTAGTACATATATACACAAAGGCCATATGGTATAGCTTTGTGTAGACAAGAAAGATTAGCCTTGTATAATCATTGGCTTATGCTTTTTCGGTATTTTAAAAGATACCGATAAAATTATCGTACATAAAAATAATATAAATACACATCTCTCCGTGTGAAAATGTTTAGTTGCCATGAGTCCAAAGAAAAATCTGAAGTGTTAAAGCTACCAAGGACAATAAAGTAACTCAGACATTTTTGTGAAAATTCTAAATTGACTTATACTGAGAAAAGAATTCAAATCCCCGTGCTTTCAATTCGACCACAAATTACTTTTAATTAATAACGCACTCAAATGCGAGTCCAAATTGATATTACCACAATTAAGTCCACGTGATACCCGTACCTTTGTCCAAAACTAATTTCGCTGCTGCTAGTATCGTGCAAAGTTTTGTCAGTGCATTTGTATCTTCGCACAAGAGGAGTCTGGCGAGCTGTGTTCGCGCTCAACCATAATCGCTGGCTAAATCTCTGGAGCTGCCAGCAAGAGAGAGAGAGAGAACAGTGTAAGCGCGAGCTGCACTTACGTCAGCTAATCGCCTTAGTTGGGGGAGTGGCAGTTCGAGCTCGCATCAGTGAAAAAGCCAGTGTGAGGTCAGCCAGTTCGCTATTTCTTTCTTCGGCTTACTGTGCTGCACAGCAACGACTCTATACACTATATATGAGGGTTTCCGCGTTTTATCTGCCATTTTCGTGTCATAAAAACACGAAAAAAAACTAACTGCTACATCGCTCGCACCGAACTTTTCTTATTCTATAAGGCATACAGAACACTGTAAACATACTCTTCCCATGATATTGATCTCGGCACATCACTTTTTCAGCGTTTTTTAATTTTAAGTATATAAGCACAAAAAGATGGCTTCACTGCGCAGGTCACAACATTGCACCCGCTCGAGGAAATAATTTTCTGATCCCGGCACTGAAAAGTACATGAGAAAACCTTCAATTTGAAAAAAAAATCATCAAAAATGGATGCTCCTGTGCAAAGTTATGAGCATTTTAAAATACAGTTAAAATCAAGCTAAAATGTCGGATTTCCGGGATTTGCTATTATTCGCCAAATTTTTGATGGATGGAAATTTTTGACTGATTTTTACTGTATTTTAAAATGCCCATAACTTTGCACCAGAGCATCCATTTTTGATGATTTTTTTTCAAATTGAAGGTTTTTTCGCGTACTTTTGAGTGCCGGTATCAGAAAATTATTTCCTCGAGCAGGTGCAATGTTGTGACCTGTGCAGTGAAGCCATCTTTTTGTGCTTATACATAAAATTAAAAATCGCTGAAAAACTGATGTGCCGAAATCGATATCGTGGGAAGAGTATGTTTACAGTGTTCGGTATGCCTTATAGAATAATAAAAGTTCGGTCCGAGCGATGTAGCAGTTAGTTTTTTTTTCGTGTTTTTATGACACGAAAATGGCAGATAAAACGGGGAAACCCTCATATATATGTACACTATGGTATACCATGTACTGACTCTAAAACAACAGGAGATACAGGACCATTTTTCGCAAGCTGAATGGTCGGATTTTCACTCGTTGTTTAGGGAGAGAGGTAGATTGTAGTTTTTTCAATTTGCGCGTCTATTTAGAGTATTCGTATTAAAACCATGAACTGGTAGATATTCAGATCAACTATAGTTACGTATAAATTGTTGGCAGTCTTCTTTAAAATTAACGTTGTTTTGTGTTGCAGTGATAATTGTAACGTTCTTAAATGAATTTGAGATAATTTTCAAATCATTTTAGATTTTCTCTCGAAACCATGAAGTTATTTTTGCAGCTTCACGCTTACGTTGCTTTGCAACCGTCCATCTTCATTCTATGCGTTTCAATATTTGACAGACTCTGTTTTCATTTATCGTTGTATCAATTCACGACAACCAATTTCTATGACAAATCGCTGCTATAACCGGTGAACTGTATTAATGTGTTATTGCATTCTCAATTGCCGCATGTGCACTGGGCCTTTGTCGAATTGAAAATACAAATTCAGTCATGAAACATTATTGTTGACATCATATTCTCGATACTATTATTTCACCTTCAATAAAGATCGAAATGAATTTTCTAAATTCTAAGAGAAACTGATTTATTATTTTTAAGCTCTGGCATGTACGTCTTTCGATCATATTCCCTCCTCTCGATAGCAGACGAAAAAGAAAAGTATCAATCACAAACATCTCAAGCTCTCCAAGGCGCAGTTCTCAAACTACTGTATGTGCGAGAGAAAAAAAACTGTACCCAACAACAAACGATAAAAATTCTAAAACTCAATCTGCAAGCCATCGAAACATTTATCCCCCTCAACTTTTCCCAGTGTACACGCGAAAAAAGCGCGCCATATCAGAATTAATCTGGATTCAAATGGAAAAAAGAGGCACCCCGTGCGCTCCAACAAGAGAAACTTTTAATTGGACAATGCACACTTCGTTGAAAGTCAAATAGGTGTCCAGAAGCGTCAACAGACCGACAAAAGCAAATAATTGTTTACGATCTTTAGCAAACTTGTACAGACCGAAGCACATTTTGCGTCCGGTAACAAAAAAGATCAATTCATCAGGCGCGAGACACATTGTGTAAAAATAATACGTGGGCGATACGTACGTTGGAGAGTGCCTTATATACATATGCGATCATTCGTATATGGCAGCAAGTTTTCCCAAGTAATAAGAGTCAGCGTAGCTGGTCGGCCCCTCGAATAATCCGTGTAGCCTCGCGAGAAGTACGATTTACGGGAGCAAAGTGCTGCCGTCGCGAGAAACGTAAAAAAGCAACGCGCACGTATTGCCGAGGGTGTATAGATATAACACACTTCGAAGAGATGATTGCTCGAAGAGGCAAATGAGAAAGACCGATGAAGGTCCGATTCGTGAACGTTTTCATATACCCCCATCGTGTATTAATTTTGATACTCTACTTCTAATATATTATAGAATACTTTATAGTCACGATTTTTGTTCAGTAAAAATTCAAAGTTTGTGTATTCTTCTAAACGGGAAGCATATTTCATTGCATTGAATATTTCAAAGAAGCGAGCTTAAATTTCCAGCTGTATATTACAAACCGTCAATACCGATGATAAAATATTTGAAACTATTCCAACTTTTATGAGGCTGTTCCAGCTTGCACGATTCAGCCAGTTTTTCACGCTCACGCATCCTAAATTAGTGTGCGAAAATTGTGTAGATACATACTTGATTTAGTTTGAGTACTTTTAGACAATATATGTTTTGGTGTAAGGGATACAAAGGAAGGTTTTGATTTTAGTCGTGATTTAAAATACTGAAGGCGTTAAGCAAGATATAATAAGTATAATTTTTCTTAGCTAATACACAAAGATAAAAAGAGGTATTTTACTTTACGAGAGAAAATAAAACAACTAACACTACTGGATTTTTTATTCTTCAACAAGTTTTTATTATCATTTTTTATTGCCTTCAATCCCTTAAATTATACAAGACCCTTTTTCCCCAATTCAAACATTGCACACCTTAGACGCATACGCGTGCTGGTACTTTATTCCATTCTTTCGACGTATCATTAAGTCTAATAAAAGTAAGTTACCATTGTTACAGAACATTATATCGTTTGCTGAACTATCAACACTAGGCGATTCATCGTTTATAAACATATTAGACACAGTTGGTAGTTCAGAATCTGAAGACTGAATACTCACCCATTTCATATTTTTCGGAATAGCATTATTCAGCGCGACGAAATCTTCACTTGCAACATTTTTTTTATCTTTCCTAAACCACCGACCTATTTTATTAAATGGATTTACGTATTCGTAAGCCACTAAGCAAGATCCTATCAGATTGAAAATGTTATTTATAAACGAAGACCTCATACTGCTGAAAGTTCCACTGGTTGCAAATGAATTTGTATTCATTTCCCGTACCAACTCATGCTCATCTACATTGCAATATTTTCTCTTATTATATTTTGCATGAAGATTATTAGATAAAGTACTAAATGACTCGATACTCGGGATTTCCGATAAAATTTGTTGTTTGGGCAAACCGATATCAATTTCAGATACTGTATCCTTAAATTCGTTATAATATTTATTCAAACGATCATTACATATATCAATACCGCGTTCGATATAGTAACCGATTCCTTCTAACTCCAGATCAATTTCTTCATCTTTGTACTTATCGAAGATATTAAATATATCAGAAGATATTGGAGGTCTGTCCTCAAAACTGTACTCGAATAATCTTATATTCCACAAAGTGTATGAGCTTAGCACAGCATCATAAATTCTTAATTTTTTATAGTCATTATTCGGATCTACAGTACTTTCATTGTCAAACTTCAGAAACGCATACACGATAGTTACATTATGACTTGAAATCATGTGAAATCTATTTTCGCATCTAAAGTACTTGGTACCCATATGTATCATTTGTACTTTAAAATCTTCTAATTTCTCATTGACTTCATTTTGCAACGTTTCGTTGGCTAATTTGAAATTAATGCCTATGGTAAAGAATTTAATTGCATTTTTGCTCAAACCTTGTTTAATATCGGACTTTATTGCTACTTCTTTTCCCTCTAGAAGTGCTCTTATTGCATTTTTATGTTTATTATATTTCCACACAAAGAATGGCCGTGCATTTTTTTGTCTACTGTTGAATCGAACATAGTCGCTATGTATAAATCTATCGTAATCGATAATTGTTATTTTAGATTCTATTAGCTTGGATGTCAACTGTTCTATTTCATCGGCAGCAGCCGCTACTAAACTATCAGTATTGTTTGATTTCAACGAAAAAGGTAAATCGAAATTTGGCATAAAATACTCAGCAAATGGATATACAATTTGCTTAAATGCATTCATGCTTATTTCGTATTTTTCCAGCACAAGGTTAGATTGTATAATATATCTTAGATTGTCTATTTGCCATCTCAACTCTGAATCTTCTATGTAAATTTGATTTGCACTGTTGGAATTGATGTTTGCTATGTAATCGGCCAATTCTGCTTTGTCGTGGTAATCTTCTATACGATCGTATATATTGATCATAATAGACATACCTTCCTCTAATTTTTCTATACAACGAACTAGATCTTCTTGTACCGTAAATCCATTTGTCATGTTGTTCATTTGAAGCTTGACATCTTTTAGACTACTTTGTATTTGCCATTTACTTATATCCAGAGCTGCATGCGATTTACCTGGTAAAAGTTTTTCCAATTCGTTCACTTTATTTTCTATGTTTTTAACAGTAGGAATGATAGATTTATAAATGCTTTGCTCGTATATCATCAATTTATTTAAATTCTGATCTGCCATTTTTATAGCAAGAGACAATTGATTTATTTTGTCTTGGTCATTCCTGATCTGTTTGTAGTAGTCTATTGGTATTTGAACTGCACTAACAATATCCTGTAAACGTTTCACCATACTTAACTGTTTATCTTTATCTTTATTGGATTTTTTCAAGATGTCTTCTTTCTCTTTCAATAGGTCAGTTACTTGCTTTCGCATGTTGTACATTTTATCTACGGATGCAGGATCGAGAGAATTTCCTTTTGCAATTTCTTTCTTTAGCTCGTCTTCGATATTACTAATCTTTTTCTTGATAGCTCTTATGTGATGTGCATCTGTTGTCGGTAGTCCACTCAAAAAATTTTTTAATTCCTTTTGTGAACAGCTAATTGCGTTACAAAAAGCTCTTTCTGCTCGTTTAGTTGATTTGTTATTTTTGACAGAGAATTTTGCACCGCAGCAGGTAGAGCAGATAAAATTCCCGGACCTACATCGCTTGAAGAACCCAACGCGAAATATTCTGCGACCATCAATCCAGTGCCAATCGTTGTTCCGGCAGCTGTACCAACTGGGCCTAAAAAGTTTAAAAATTGACTTCCCATATTTAGAACGCCAAACAACGCTTTCAATGCTAATGCATTTTGTAATTCCTTTTGTTTTTTTTTTAATTTTTCTTCTCTTTTTCACTTGTGATTTCCATATTAACGACGGTGTTGATCAGATCCTCAATCTGATGATCTATTGCACGAAAGACTTTGTTTATCTCTGGATTGATTTGCGATTCAACAAAATTTCGAGCTTCGTTCATTTTTTGTACAATTTCTTTTTGGTATTTTCTTTGTTCTTCATTTATTGACAAGACTTTCCCGAAATCTTTCAGTCTCTCGATTTCTTTTTTTCTTTGTTTCATATATTCCGGCAGATCCACGATAAGATTATTGCCTGCTTTATTGTTAAAGCTGTAAATCTTACTCAAAGTTGCTGTGTACAAATAGCCAAGTGCTTTTTTATTATCATCTGTTAGTTTTTTATTTTCATGAAGTGTGTTGGCATATTGAGCAATTCTATTTAAAAGTGATTTATAGAATGCCGAAAGGGAAAGATTTTTGCGTAATCTAAAAAACTGATTTTCCAAGCCTTGCAATTCATTAACGAATCCAACTACATCATATAACATTTCTACGGACTTATGACGTTCCAAATCGTCTAGAAATTTCCTTAGATATAACGCTATGATAGCGTTACTTAAATTATCTCTCACAAAACTTTTTTAATCATTAACGACAACAGATGGCCGTTGATTTGAAACTACTTCCTCCGGCTCTTTAATATTATTCTCGTTTTTACCAAAAAGACCAGGCTGACCTGAAAAACACTGTTTTAAATCCTTTCGGGACACAACGGTATATTTATACCGTGGTGTGGGATTATAAGCAAGAAATTTCTGTTCTTTAGAATATCCCTGAAACGTTACCAATTGTGCTCTTTGTTTACCTTCTGCAGCACATTTACCTCCAAAACCACCAGTTCCATTTTTTCCTTTACCGCTAGTGACTGCAAATTTCTGACCCTCAATTAAGTTTACAACTACAGCGTCCATTACATTTCCTCCTCTTCCACCAACCCCACCATTGCCACCATTTCCTCCATCAATA
>UCQR01105915.1:2947-13412 GCA_900474235.1 Cecidostiba semifascia | reverse complement strand
CTTTAAAAACTTGGAAAGCTCTATTTTTACCCGGCGAACACGTCCTTAATTTTTAATCTGTCACGATGATGTGACTAATATTTAAAAGCAGTATCAATTACGTACACGGAAATGGCTGTCGGAATAATATTTAAACTGTTTTTTTTTTACAATGCACATTTCTGAGTAGTTTTTATTATGAACGAAGCAGAGATAATTGAAAAAAGCTCTTAGAACAGAATCTTTATCAATCATTTTTACGGTGTAAATGACAAAGTGACAGCTGTGATAGTCGGCGTAATATTCATACTTGACCTCTGGACTTGTGTAATGTTTTTTTGATTCTTTTCTGTAATGTTTTTTTGATTTTGCGCAGCATTAAAATGTGAATAAAAATTATTATTATTATTGCATTGCTACGAATGATGACAATATTTGTCTTAATCACTTGATGCGTAATGTACTATTACTCTTTGTTACTTTTATATATACATCAAATGATTAGCGAGCTAACTGGTCAAACCAAGCTCATTATTACAAAAAAGAAAAATGTTTTAGAGAAATTGTTAAAAAATTCTTGAAATTGTGCTATTTCAATTTCAATATCTGAAAGTGCCTCGTACTTTTAATCACAGACTGCACTGCAAGTATTGATCCATTTGTTCTCTGGTTACGAAATGAAATAAAGGCACAATAGCACTGGAGCTGATACTAGGGCTTCGGCAATATGTTATACGTCTGGCAGAGGAAAAAGTCGAAAGGTTCTTTTTTGTGCGGCAAAATAATTAATTTTAACCCGTTTCCAGCGCCTCTTGGGCATATGACAGTTCGCGAAGCAATAGTGCCGTGCGAAACGATCCTATGAATTTTTAAATCATTCCTGCCAATCTCTATGGCACCGCGTTTCGAGTGCCTGGCAACTGGCCAGAAGATCTTGACTGGTACGATTTTACCCGAAAACCAATAGAATCTCTTCCACGCGAATGAAGCGTTTCGCAATTGTCACGTGGCAAATTTTTATTTATTCATCTCTGTGACCTTTTAAAAGTACAATATATAAGCCCATTCTTTCAAATAGAAATTGCATTTGACAGCTGATGATTATATAGTTGAACTGGATCTGGTTACATCTATTTCAGGGCTGAAATTTTGAGGCTTGGAAATTAAATATCCGGTGACCGTTCGAGTAGTGAACAAAGCTGCTCATCGAAAAAATAGCAATAAATAACTTACCAAGACTCATTATGCATTTATTTTTTAAACTGACTAATTATTGTAAGTATATATAGTATTCCACAGTAGCAAGTCTGAAATAAACCTCTAAAGGTTTGAAAGACCTATAAAAGAAAAAAAAGATTGAGTAGCGCGCTAGCGTACACGTGCCCAGTAAATTCTCCTGCTATAAGAATTAAAATTAATTTCCAGAGTTCGGACAGAACAGATTAGAAAAATATAAAATGTCTAAATGAAAGAATGACATTTTTCATCCAATAATTTTTCACTATTTTTTGCCTTTCGAAATATGACAATTAAATTTCGAATTTCCGTTTTATCGCCGAGGCATCGCGAATTTAATTGAAAAAAGTTCCGGGTTTCAAAGGAACGTTGTAAAATAAGTAATATACCTGGGAGACATTCTTAAAACGTCCTTAAATAACAGGTTTCGGAGAGCGAGTGAACTCGCGGGCGCAGTTGCGCTGAGAGTGCTGCAGCAGCAGCAGCAGGATATCCAGCAGGAACCGATTACGGATTTATAATCATTACGCAACGCGCGAAAAATTTTGCCGGCCTTTTTATTTTTTTTCGTCGACCCGACAAGCGTTCACCTTGATTGCAAAAGATCCGCGTATTATACGGTAAAAGTAGTCGAAGAGTAATATATATTTAAAGTGGATCGAGAATCATGTATCAGATAATAATAGAAAACGAGAACAGAAAAGGGGGAAATAAGAAGCTAAATCGCAGATAGAGATCGAGCGAGGCGTAAATGTTCATTGAAAGGAGCTGATCGCAAGTGCTTTAGCTCGAGGAAGTAGAGAGTCAAGCCAGATGAGAGAAGAGAAGATGTTTGAGGGTTAGAGTTGAAATAAAAGAGCTGCAGCAGTATAGCGTGGCGAGCACTTTGCCGAGATTGGGGAGCTGATGCACACAGCCCCGGAGAATCTGACGATAGTGTAGTGTGCAGCTCTAGAGAGGAGAGAGAGAGAGAGAGAGAGAAGGGAAGAAAAAACGAACCAGTGCAGTATAGCTCACGCGATGTAATTGCACTGTAGAGGCAATAACGCCGCGCGTTCTGGTTTTCTCCTACACTTTGTGACTTAACGAAATCACGCGTGTAAGCGAGTACTGCGGTTTTCGAGCCAAGCTGGTATAATGTCGTCAAGGACGTTTCTAGCAGCAGCAGCAGTAGCAGAGCCGCTCTCCTCTCTTCCGAATAAGCGAGAGAGCTGAGCGCGGTGTCAGAGTTATATATAGGAGTATATAGCGTTCCGACCGGCTGATCCTGTTCCGCTCTGAAAGTCAGGACGATCGCTTTTCTCAATGAACGAATCTCGCTGCAGGCAATAGAGCTTGCCACCGCCGCCGAGGCGCATCCGTATTTCGGAATTCCCGCGCGGGATTCCTTTTCCTATCTCTCTCTCTCTCTCTCTTCTGTGTGTGTGCTGGCGACGACGGCGATTTCTCCGCGAAGCAAAATCCCAAATCCCCCGGGGATACACACAATCGCATTCTCGAAAATCCCTCCCATCTCCGTCACACCGCGCTCCTGCAGCAGCATCAGCTTCTGTCGCGAGCAACTGAATAAATACGTGTGCCAGAAGGATGAGATATTTGACTGAATTACTCGCGCGCTCACTGCACACAAAGCCCCGGGAAACCACATTACTTCCCTCGGCCTGTCCGACTTTTTCATCGGCGCGCTGCGGCCAAGCTCATTGTTCCAGCTCGCTCGCTTCGCACAAAGGCGCATATATGAAAAGCGCGGCGATACTAATATACGATACCTAATTGGCGACTCTTCTCCGTGGCGTTCAATTTCTCACAGTATAGTAGCCAGAGTATATAGTACTACCTAATAGAGGAATTGGCGACGGAGACGCTCACTGCGCGAGATAATTCGCAGCGTCGCCGGTGTGTATAGTGTTGAGCAAGACTTGATTACGGCGGCGCGGGCTTCTTTGTGTCCACAACGCTCGCACGCATGCGTGTCAAGGTTCAAGAGAGAGAGAGAGAGAGAAACGTATAGCTATAGAGATCTCAGAAGGACCAAACACGATTCGCTTCGACGCTCTGTAAACAGCTCTCGAGTCCCGCATCTGTGCAGAGAGTCGAAAGTGGGTCGTCGTCGTCGTCGTCGTCGTCGGTGGGGCGGCCGCCCTCATCGCTACTATGCTGCTCTGTATACACACGGCTATATGGCTCTCTCTCTCGGTGTGCAAAACTCTGCACTGGCGCCCGTCGGGAGCTGCATATCCGTGTTCTGTACATTTCATTAGTCGTTTTTTTTTTCGCGCTCTCGCTCTCCAGCTCTATATCGTTCATACACAGCAGCAGTAGCGAGTTCCTCTCTCAGGCTGATGGCTACGGATACAGCTATCGCAGAATCGATATCCCCGGCGGCTGCATCACACACTCTCGTTATAGCCGGCGGCCTCTCTATCTCTGATGTGTACTACTACTACTACTACTATACCTAGTGCTCACTCACTCTCACTGCGACGGCACTTATAGTAGTAAATACGCGTCTGTGTGATTCGAGCCGCTCTATACACTCTTTCGCTCGCGCTCTCTCTCTCTCTCTCTGTTCAAACAATTAGCGTGCTTGCGTATATACATATAGCTAGCTACAGCAGCAGAGAGTGCAGTGCTCCGCGCCGCGGCTGAACGGTTCTTGCTCGCACTACTTGATGCGTAAATCTCGTTATTCGGCTTTCGTTCTAATTCGAAATTGCAGTAGTATACGCTCCATACGCGGCATAAAGAGGCCGTGCGTGACGCGACTAACCAATGCAGACGTTTCTGCGACAGCCTATAAGACACACGCTTCTATTATCACTTTCTCTATACGCCGCCGTCACTCGATCAGCAGCAGCAGCAGTCCCCCACACACATCTCTCACATACTTCGCGGCCGACGATCACGCGAGCCGCTCCGCGTAACCGAGTTGACAGTTATTGCAGCCGATATAGCTCTCTCTCTCTCGGTCGATCTTCAACGAAAAGGCTATACATCAGTGTACTCTCGCCGCGGTTATCTATTGGCTCGCAAAACGTTTGGAATAATTCACGTCGCAAGCTTGGAATGAGATATTATATATACTAATGGCTGCAGTGGCAGAATAGTACAGCGGGATTTTATGAATAAGAAAGAAAAAAAAAACAGAAAATCGCTAATCCGGTTCTGAAGCAAACATACTCCCGCTATATAGTAGCTCGGCCGAGATTGCGCGGTCGCGGCTTGTATAATTTACGGCGCACTCCGGCGTGGCACGCGACTATAAACATGTTATAAGAATATTTCGTGCGCTGATATGTAAGCGGCATATAAATGCGAAATATCGCGGATCGCAGCCACCGTGTATGATTAAGTTAGGATGCACTCTAAATTACTACTGGGTTGAAAGCAGGTATAAGGGTTTATATAGCTCGAGAAAGAGAAAGAGACGAATCGTTGCATATAATTTCCGGACTTATCCAGATGTTTTCCTCGCGCTGCAGCAGTATATGCAGTGTTTTCTTTTTTGCCGCCGCTGATATGTCGAGAGAGCGCAAAAACAGAGTAGATTCTGATTGCACCGAACGCTCTCATCTCAGCGCAGGAAATTAGAATGATTAAAGCGGGATCCGCAGTGACAGACGAGCTTGCGCTCGAGTGTATAAGTAAGCGTCAGGAGCATCGGTACAAAGCTTTGACAGGCTTGCAAGCTCTAGCGCGCGCCCATCTCTCTCGCTGAATTAATCAGAGATCATGATGGATGATCGGCGATCCATGTAGTAGTATAGTAGTAGCCCCTGCTCGTGTGTTTTAAAGCAAGAAGCCCCAGTCTGGGGGGGCAGTGTGCCAGCGCGGCTCCGCTGAATTATTCCCAAGATCTGCAGCCGACATCGGCATTATGCTAACCGATATATACGCCTCCGATATCCTATATATACACGAGCGATGTACAGAGGGATAGAAAGACAATCGGCACTTGACTTGCTTTAGACCATCCCCAAGCCTCTCTCCCTCTCACTATATATATAAGCGCGTTGTTGATTCGCACTCGAGAAAAGCACGAAGAGGAGGAGAGAGAGAGAGAGAGAGCTGAGTGAGAAAGCTGAGAAACTAGCAGCAGTGCAGAGAGGGAGAGCTGCGCACGGAAATCGAAGCTCCTCGCGGGATATTGCTATTCTACCTCACTGACGCAAGCAACGCGCGGCCCGATGAATAGTTGAACTGATCGATTCCCCCGCGCCACCAGCAGCAGCAGCAGCAGCAGCACCCTCGCCGCCACCGTCGCCTCCTCGCTCGTTACTTCGCTCTCCTCTATTGACTCGGTCTGCCTTGCCTGACTGTCTATCCTATACTATACCCAGGCCACCCTCCTCCTCCTCCTCCTCCTCCGACCTGAGCGAGGCCCACCTTCTGCACTACCATCACCCTCCTCCACTCAATCTTCACTCTGAATTACTCTTATAATACTTATTAGCTCTGCTTCACTCAACGAGTGAGTACACCGGCGCAAACAACATTTTCAGCCGAGTGCCTCCACTTGTTACCACGCTGCGCAATGGGAATTTGAAATTTTAACGCAGCCTCGATTCCTTTATACACGATTTCACGCCAGACTTCGGATATACTTTGCTGCTGCTACTGCTGCAGCTTGTTGTCTTCGATCTTTTCAGGCTTCTGAGGGAAGTACTGTAAACAAACATTGAAGTTTTTGATTATAGACGATACCATTATCATTACGGTGTTATCCTTTCCTTGATGGTTTAATCGAGTACTTCATTCTAACCAAAAGCAATCTGTTAGGCGTGAAGAGTTACAAATGGTTGTAATAACACATGCAGTGTACAGTTTTACCAGCTAAATTAAAAAATGTTTAATTTTTCGCTGTAAATTTAACGAATTGTACTTAGCTGTAACTCTTCGATTCCACTATAAATGTACCCTTACCATCGTCGTATCAAGGAGCATGGTATAGCGCCCCATTGATTAAAAACCAATAGCTATTTTATTTTTTCAATTCAACCTGTTTTAGTGCATAAAAGAACTTTTAAAATATGCATCTGCAATAATATTCTTGGATTCTATTATTTTGAATCTAAAAAATAAGAACAAATAAATGTATCCTATGTATAGAAACATTCATATATGGAAGAAACTTAATTTAGTAATCATTATCACAAATAAAAGTTCGATTACAAGTCCCAAAAGCGATAAGATTTCTGTCAATCAACTGTTATATAAAATGGTTACAGTCGTTGATGATAATATTAAATTTCTAAAATTATGGAATTATAAAAATATCTTGACATATTTAGTTCAACCAATCATCCGAAATTAGACAGCGACAAATCAAATTTCAGTATATCTCAAATAATTTATCCATCCAAAACTGATGCAGGTATATATGCAAATTGAGGCATGCCTACTATTACCAGACGGGCTCAAAATAAATATTTTCAGCCGCGTATATATACGGCAGCAAAATCGATTGAAAATTTACCAAACACGTCTTTCTCTTAAGTACAATTTTGGTTGTGCAAGATATAATAATTACAGGTGTATTTCCATTATTGATGAAGTCTCTCACATTCATAAATTGCTTCGCTCTTGCGCAGAAACCAAATTATAATACTTACATACATTTACGTAAAATAATCTCTCTTCTCGCAGAAATATAATACACACATCACACACGACAACCAACGAGTTCGCTCTCTCCAAAGAGCTTTTCTGAAAGCCGCATCGAATTTGCATATACTTCTAAATCCTCTCTCCGATTTTTCTTTCGATGCTACTAGTACTGGCAGCAGTAGTAGTAGTAGGTCAACAACAGGCTTCCGCGAGAACAACAACAATAACAGCTCGATCTATTAATCAGAGGCGTCTTTGTCGGGTCGAATTTATTGAGGCGCGTTGGCGCAGCGCTTTATGTATATACATATACAGACCACCGCCGCAGCATTGCGTCAATACCGCTCGTGATTTTGAATGATCGCTCTATCCGCGAGCGCGCACACATATAACGGGAAAGACGTCGAAGCTCGAGCGACGGCCTGCGCAAACAAAATCGCGCATAGATAACGAGATATAGAAGAGAGCACTATATACCATAACACACATCACACACTGTATAACGGTTTCTTTTTAACGCCGCTACGGCTATCCGGACCAGAAACTGCACTCTACATGCGCTCGTGATAAATATATATTATATATATACGTGAATAGCAGAACTCGTCAGCTTTTTCTTCGCCGTTTTCGGCTCTCGAGCGACATTAGGCCGCCGCCGTCGACGCTGCTGCGCATTTATCAAGCGCGATTCAGCGGCAGACCAATAAGAGAGCAAGCAGGTTAAAGCGTACAGATATCGGCGTATACACCTATATATATGTCCATCAGTTATATACATGCAAGGGAATATTTAAGGCGTATGGTATACGTTAGCTGGCATCAGTAGCGGCGGAAGCCTTTGTCGAAGCGAATGATTAAACGATTCCGACGGTCTGCAGTGCTTGTGGTGGTGTACTTTGTGCAGCGGTGCGACGGAATAATGATTGTACGCACACCGCGCGCTCTGCTATTTCGAGGGCCAATTTCACTGCTGGGGATCGCCGCTGATGCTGTGTATATACAAAAGCGACGACACGTGTGAGGCTTTTCCGACTGAACGGTCAATCGTTGCTTTTCGTTATACTTTTCGACTCCTCCACACGATCGCTGCTGCGCTATACTTTTTCATTCGATTATATATCCCGCGCACTACACATACTGCTATATATATATCCATGGATTTGCGCTTCGGGGGGAATATTGCGCACGTGCCGCGTGTGCCGAACGAGTATTATAGGCGCTGCATTCCTTGCTCTCCCCCACCCATATATATGCGTATATACATATGGGCTCGTCGTCCCGCGGCACGCTTCGTAAATTCATTTGCGCGCACTGCTGCTGCTGCCGCACGATACCCGATCAATCTTGATGATTTCGTGCAACGCGCGGCGCGCGAGCCTGATGCATCAGTAGGCCGATCGACGCTATACTGCTGCTACTGCCACCCTCGCGCTCTTTGTCCCTCTCTCCCATATAGTCTCGCTTCGTCGTATAGTTGCTTTTTCGCCCTTTCCGATGCACCACAACGCACACCGCCATTGACGAGATCCGAACGCCCGCCGAGACAAAGCCTGTGGCGCGACAAAGATTGACGAGTCTATTACACTGCACATATGTGTCCGTGTGCGATGTGTGTATATATGTATGTATATATGCTGCGTATTGTGTCAGCGGCGGTCATGTATATATATACGAGTGAAATTGAACTTGCGAAATTTAAGCGATACTTGACCGGCGCCCGCGCCGTTTATATCCGAGGAAATATATATACGCGCCTGATGCTGTCATGATGCAGCATGCACTATTGCTTTTCACTCTCTCTCTCTCTCTCTCTCTCTCCTATTCGATCGTTCGTATGTTCTCGACAACAGCGCGTGCTCGAATTTCGACCAATCAATAGTTTTGACATTTTGTCGGAATTATTACCCTGTTTCGCGCGAGTATATAGCCAACAAATTTTTATCAAAAAAAAAAAGAAAAAAAAACAGAGCTCGCATATCTATCTCCGATGGTTTATTGCGCAGGAATTTTCGGAAAATCACATACCATTCGTTGAAAATCAGGCAGTCCGCGCGTACGTGATGCCGATATACCAGCAACAGAGAGAGAGAGAGAGAGAGAGAGAGAGAGAGAGAACGTGTGTGTGTTGTACACGCTGCTTTATTTTCAAGCGCTTTGTCTTGATATATACGAAGCGCCGCGAGGGGAGTAGTAGTGTGCATCAGGCAGCCCTGTGTATTGATTTCCGTGTGGCTTTCAAACAGATGTTTGCAGCCGCGCTCTGACTTGTCAATAAAACATCTTTTTCATCTGCTGCACGTCTCTCGACTCGTGTATCCCTTGTCTTTCTCACTGTGTGCTACTACTCGGCCGTAAGTAAGCTGCTGTGCTGCTGCGCGCATTTCGAGAAAATGCGGCTCTCTACAGCAGCAGCAGCAGCAGCCTCAAAGCAATATAAGCTTTAATATAAAAGGAGACAGAAAGAGAGAGAGAGAGAGAGAGAGAACGAGCTAATATCGCGTGCGCGTCCGTCATTGTTTTCCCAAGTAAAGTCGCCGCCGTCATAAAAGCCGCGAAGCGGTTCATGCTGATGATGCTGATGCGAGAGCACATTATATATCCCGGCGCGCACCTTAATAAACGCGCCACCGGACATACCGACGAGCCTAATTAGTTTTCGTCTTCATTTTAGAAACTAATCCAAAGGCCGAGAATTAATCACGCGTCGGAGCTTATCCAAGCGTGCGCACGCCTCACCGATAGAATGGCTATTTAATGACGATAGGTAAACGCCGCCGCCGCCGCCCGGTATATGATGGTGTACTTGCAGGAGCTGCTGGCTCTCGTTCTACGGCTCGGACAGCGTAAACTCCAGCTCTCTGACGATCGGAACATCCGATAGCTAGGACACGTTTGCATAATCCGTATGCATCAGCCGGCTGCGCAGAGGCAGTCTCAGTGCTATACTCGCGTCCCGTGTCATACAATATCGCATGATAATCTCCATTCCAAGGCTGATCCATCAAACTCGCGCGCGTAGCCGAGATTTCGGCAACCCTAGGTTACTGCTGCAGCCGAGGAAGCCTGCTTTCACGCATATACACGTACGACATATCCTGATGTGCGCGACACACCAGAGGAGGAGAGAGAGAGAGAGAGAGAGAGATTAGTGTAATATTTTGCATTTATTAGCTTATGCGTGGGCGACCGATTCATACAACTGCTTTTTTCCTATATAATAAATCACATCGGAATTGACATCTACTGCGATGTTCGCTGTATATAGCTATATAGTCGACGACAAAGCAGCCCTGCTGTCTGTACTTTCGCCGCGCTTCCGCTCCTGCAGTCTGCCAATTAATTCAACGCGCAACTTTATCGTAATATAAACTTTGCTTATACGCACATGCAGCTGGCTGCGCAGCTATATAGGCTCAACTTTATTCTCGACCCCGGCGAGGAATAATTTTTATTGAGAGAGAATCGCGCGCAAGCGCTTTGATGCTACTGATGCTATATATGTATATACACTGAGAAAAATGGCCTAATAAAAATTGCTATAACTTCAGCAAAAGTTACTATATGTTACAGTAACTGTGGGACATACTCGCACTATGAGCATTTTTAATAATAATTTTAATAAATTTTGTAAAAATTCTAGCAA
>UCQR01105892.1:0-16549 GCA_900474235.1 Cecidostiba semifascia | reverse complement strand
GAAAAAAAAAAGTTGCTGTACCGACGGACGTCATATGAGAACGTGAAATACGTGTCACACGCACACACTCTGCGGCAGATTCCATAATGTATAGCGAGAGTAAAATTGCTCGACGATTTTCAAATACCTGATGGCGGGATATATAATGACTTTCAGTTAAGCGTAAAGCTGCTTATTATTGCAATGTATCATAAAAAAAAAATTCAAAGCCAGTATAAAAGACACTTTTACATCGTTCGCCTCGAGTGCATCGAGCAACACAAAACTTTGACCAAACACAAGAGCTTTCATTTTTTTTTCAAAAAAAAATTCGAGTAATAAACCAATAACTCAAAATCCGGTCGGACTCGTAACCCATAACTCTCTCGAAAAAGGAGAATTTCACTTAACCTCGAATAAAACTTTTCGGGCGTGTATAAATACGGACAACGCATTCTCGCATCCCACTCGTGATCTCGAAAAAAAAGGCGCCACAGCAGTTCCGGTCTCTAGAAACCTGTATTACCGTCATGCTCGCGATATTATACAAAAGAGAAAGAGCGAATCCCTCTCAATGAAGGGGATCACCGCGATTGTCGAGTCGTATTATATACAGACACACACACACAAGGATGTGCGTATAACGGCCTCAGACTCCGTTATCGTTGGAAAATGGAGCATCGTCGCGGAACGTGTCTCTCTCTCTCTATAATACGCACAGACGTGCCTATATCTATATATATAAACCCCGGTGTATCGAGAGACGCGGCCTTCTCGAACTGGGCTACAAAAATGTGTCCCGTGTGCGATTCACCCTGACAATGAGCTCGATTAGCAATGCGTATGTGTATATATAGAGCGTGTAAGCGAGAGACTCCGAAAAAGTTGGCGACGGACAGGCCGACCGACATTTCGAGTTCTAGTTCGGCGATCTTTTTCTTTCTCCTTCGCTGATGCGATGATGATGATGAGGTGAAAATTCTCGCGGGGGTCGTCGTCACGGATAGCGTCTCGCGCTGTTACTTATACTGATGGCCGTGAGAATTCTATGGACTCGGTTATTTACACGGTTTTGACGTTCTTTTTTTCTCTTACTTCCAAGTAGTATAGATTATTCTTCTCGACGAGAGCTGAAATTCGCACGTAACATTGTACGGGGAGTTTCTGGGACAGAAATTTTTGTAATTCGAATGTTCGCCGTCGTCGTCGTCGCAAAAAAAAAATTATGTTTATATTTGTCTTTATTTATCTATGTTTATACTTATATCCAGCTCTCAATGGCATGCATGAACATATAGCTTCTATTATAATGGGACCAATAATGATGATCATTTTATTTTCGTATTATGTATGTCTATATTAATGTAAATTCAATTAAACTCGACGAGAAGAAAGGAGCATACAATATGAATATAATGAAAGAGAAACTTTTTTTTTGGAAAAGTAAATTTAACTTGACCCATATAAAGTGTTGTATATATGTGCTCTCTCCCTCTCTCTCCCGAGAGAAAGATGCATGCACACTCTTTGCTGCAGAAACGAGTTTACACTTTCGGTTCGGAATAACGGGTTTATTCTCGCGAAATCGCCGCATACAATCACTTCCCAGCTATATCACGCGCGTGCATTGCACACAATCAATCGCTATATTATATACAGAGGAGAGTCCAGAGACGATGAAGCTCTCCTTTGGTTAATTTTGGAATCAGCTGCTCTGCACCTTCTGTTTTATACTTGTTCGATGAATCGTCGCCATCATCAGTTGTTCAAACATCAGAGTCCTCCTTCACTTGGCTATATACACACATATATGCATGTGTGTTCATTGACGAAACGGCTTATCTCGCAGCTATTATAATCGAGCGCGATTTACAGCTCGACCTTGAGACTCCGAAATCATTATATTCCAGCGATTCATATATATACATTACATTATATAAATTGCTATATGTGTACAAGAGATTGAATCATCGTGTCACATGCGTCATGTATAGCATATGAGAGAGTATAAGTAGTTATAGTAGAAGTAGTCTCAATTCAATCTAATCGCATTTCACTTGACGGCGCGCAAAGTGCCGGATCGTGTATACATATACACAGACACGGTATATCCTCGAAGTAGCGCCGGCTATTAGTTTTGCGAGCATCAGTGCCACTTGCTCCTCCTCTCTCTCTTCTTTCTATATCATACATCACGAGCGCGAGCAGGAGAGCGGCCGGCGATGATTTCACGTAATGACTCAACGGTATTTAGCCGGCGGCAGCCGCGAACGCAAGCATACATCCGCATAGAAGATAGATAGACAGAGAAAGAGAGAGAGAGAGAGAGAGGAAAGGGGCTGTTGTATAGGTACTCGGTAACCCAGATTGACCTAGACGCTGCTGGGAGAGCGCGAGTTATAACCGTTATCCAAGACCTATACTGCTGCATGGACTTGCACTTTTTCGCCCGATTGCGTGCGCTATTCCACTGCTGCACATCCGATGATGATGATGATGATGATGCGTTTGGTAATCCTCTGCGTTATTGTGCCTCGCATCGGTTATATGTCACGCACGCACACGGCATATCATCAGATATGAATCAGATACATACGATAATCTTGCAATATACACACATCGCTGCGAGAAAGAAAAGCTCATTTTTCGTGCAATTATAGATTGAAAATCATCACTCTATATACGTATATCCACGCATTAACTCTCTATAATACATCCATTGTAGTCTGTAAGTCAAAAAAAAAGGAAAAAAAAAAGCAAAAAGCACAGAGTATTAAGAACTAAAAGCAAATCTAGAAGCTAAGCCAGTAGCTGTAAGATATCTATAAAAAGGCTAGAGCCGAAAAGAAGCGACCGATATATAACGCTGTATCTCTCTCTGTTTCTTGTGCAATAAAGATTGCGGCCTGAAAGAGGACGCCAGCGCCGAGCCGACCAGCCCCACTGCCACCGCAGCCGCTGCCGCCGCCGCCGCCGGATCATCCTCCTCCTCCGCCAAGGCATCAGCCGGCAGAACTGCGAGTCGCAGCGCCAGCAGTACGAAAACCAAGAGTAGCCCCAGTAGCGCCACTGCGCCACCCTCGCCGTCCTCCTCTACCTCCTCGTCGTCGTCGTCTTCGAGCAACTCCTCTTCCGTCAAGGAGGAACACCAGCGGGCCATCCTCAGCCGCCGCCAGCGCAAGAACCGGACGCGCGCACCTCGGGAACAGCGCATGGAGCTGCGCGAGCGCGACGAAGACCACGATGACGACGACAACGGACCGCCACCCTCCACCAAGCCCTCCGAGTCCGGCTCCGCCAAGGAAGAGCACGGCAGCAGCAGCAGCAGCAGCAGCAGCAGCAGCAGCAGCAGCAAATCCAAGGAGCAGAAGAAGACCTCGAACGACCATCATCATCACCACCATCATCACCATCATCAGAAGAGCAGTTCCAACGCCGCCGAGCATCAGATGAGCAACAACGGCAACGCCGATACCGTTAGCAAAAAGTCCAAACAACAGCCCAGCAGCGCCTACAGCATCAGCAAGCCCGGTCAGCTGCACCAGCTGACCGACGCAGCCCTGGCCTCGCTGCTGCGCCGCTACACTCTCACCGGCGACCAGCTCGCCCACCTCGGCTATCCCGTCGAGCTTTCGCAGTTCCCCGGCTGCGCCATCATCGTCAACTACCAGCAGCATCCGCTCAGCCTGCGCTCGCACCACAGACACCACCACCACAACCGCCAGCACCACCTCGACGTGAACGCGCGCGAGTTCGTGCCCGGAAGCTGGAGCGTCGGCATCGAGGCCGGTGAGCTCGACAGCGGCAACGGCTCTGCCAGCAGCTCCCTCGAGTCCTCCGACCACGAGCAGGAGTCCGCCTCCGACAGCGACAAGAGCAGCGACGTCGGCGAGGCCAATCACGGCAGCCATCACCAGCAGGACGAGGAGCTTCACAAGCGGCTGCTGCAGGACGCGATCGAACGACGCTGCGCCCGCTGCTACCGCTCGTTCTACCTCGGCCGCGAGGACGGTGAGTACCTGTACGAGGAGAAGTGCTGCTACCACTGGGGCAAGCTGCGCAGCGGCCTCGATGGCGCCGGTGAGTCCTGGGAGTGCTGCCGCGGCCGTGAGACCTCCCGCGGCTGCACCCAGGCCAAGGCCCACGTGTGGACCGGCATCGTACCCGGCTACAACGGGCCCTTCCACGACTACGCGAGGACCCGACCGGCCCGACAGCCGCCACGAGACGGTAACTACGGCGTCTACGCCCTCGACTGCGAGATGTGCTTCACCAAACGTGGCCTCGAACTCGGCAAGGTCACCATTGTCGCCCTCGACGGCAGCCTAGTCTACGAGGCCCTCTGCAATCCCGACGCCGAGGTCATCGACTACAACACGCGCTTCAGCGGACTGCGCGCCAAGGATCTCGCTCGCGCCACCAAGAGCTTGCGCGACGTCCAGAAGGACATCATCGACTTCGTCAGCGCCGAGACGATCCTCATTGGACACGGCCTCGAGAACGACCTGCGTGCGTTGAGGCTGCTCCATCCGACGGTCATCGACACCTGCGTCGCCTTCCCGCACTTTCTCGGCTATCCGTTTCGCAGCAGTCTCAAGACACTCGCGCGCACCGTGCTCAGGAAGGAGATCCAGGTGAAGGAACACGACTCGGCCGAGGATGCCAGGATAGCCGTCGATCTCATGCTCAAAAGACTGCAGCACGACTTTTTCTAAGTCTCATCTTTTTTTTTTTGACTGATCGCTGCAGCTGGAGGAAGCTCTTCGATTGTATACCGATACTCATCACGCCTCTCGAGACGAGAGCGAACGAAAAGGAGAAACAAAAGGACACAACCGCCCCCTCCTCGTGCGAGTTTGCTTTGTGCGTGTCTTTTCGCCCAAGCTAGTCGAGGGTCTTTTTTTTAATTGATTCAGTGAATGAGTGAGAGTGCGGCCCTCGAAGAGCTCGAGCCAACTTTGCACTTCCGCCAGTGTTCAGTTCCAAGTGAAATCTGTGATACGTTTAACCGCACACGCATAATACACACACATACACACACACACACACACACACGCACATACGACGTTTCATTCACCGCTGTGAGATTGAGCCGCGCGCTGCTGCACGTGCTTGGCTTATTCAATTTGTATGTATTTCCCGCCGCGCATACGAACGAAAATTCTTACTTTTTTTTTCTCTTGCTGCGCTGTTGTCTCCGTGTGTAGATAATTAATCGGATTTTCTTGAAAGAGCGGCTAATTAACGTAGCTGTATACCTTCTCTCTCAACATGCACACATGCCGCGTAACCGCGCGAGCACGTGCGCCGCCGCCGCCGCGGATCAATTACACGGCTCGTCAGTCTCGAGCGCTCGCACACGGCTGTCATTAATTTTTCCGTAACGAGTCACTCGCGAAATACATACATATACACACATCCTTCGACTCTTTAAGCCAGAAAAAAGAGAGAGAGAGAGACACGCGCCCTGTCATTACATTTTGCATCTGTACATATAGGCACAAAGATTATACATTTCACTCATACACACGGAAAAACTTAGACACACACACACACACACACACACGAGTGTACAAGCAAAGCTCGCACGTATACATGTAAAGACTTATTATGTATTGTTGTGCACGCAGTGATGGAAGAAAAAGTGTCACTATGGACGTTTTGTTTTGCGTGCGTACACGTGTGAAGTTTATGAGAGAAGTGAAGCAAGAAGACGAAGCGAGCGGCGACAGGCGAGTATGTATACGTATATGTCAATGTACGTAACGACGAGCTGCGCGTTATAATGTCTGTCTATCCTTTGGTCTTCGTTTTCTTATTCATTTTTTTTCTCTCTCTCTCTCTTTCTGATCTCTGATCGAGAAACTCAGCCAGCTCGCCGCTCGCCACCTTGTACATAGTTTCTATAGCCGTAAGTTTCTTGTATTTAATTTATTGTTATCTCGTAAGTGACGCAAACGACGAGGTCGCAAGTGCAGCGACACGTTGTACACTACTACAACAACTGCACGATGTAAATGTATGTGTATAGAAAGAAAAAATTGGCGTTGACATATTCACGGACGACGAATTTAGACGGCGACGTTTACTTTTTCACGGATGAGACGACAGAGAGATGTATCTGCCAAGTGTGATCGTATCGTAAAAGTAAGAATACGTATATATGTATATGATAAGTCCGTCGCGCGGCGTAATCCTTGATTGCTCTTCTCGGCGCCGTGAATCCTCACTGTTTACCTCGAGAAAGAAACCTCAAAGATACCGCGATTCAAAATTAAGCTTCTGCACATCAGACGTGCACACGACCTCAATATGTACATACAGGCGCGAACCTGTATAATTATTCAACTCTTCGTAAAGACAAAAGTCAGCTACAATATACGCTGACGAAAGAACTGATATATATGTGTATATATACGAGAGCCGGTTCGCACGCGAGAGAGCAATTAATTGCCCCCAAATATTCCACAGCCGAGAGTTGCGCAACCCAAGGATTATGCCGATTAAGTGAAGAGTAATGAATTCTTAATTTTTTTCCCCTCTTTATTTTGGTTTTATTTTTATTTTCGACTGTCTAAACAACGCAAGACAATGGACGGCGCGTATATTTAGGAATACATAATAGACAATTGACACAGAGGTGCGCTCGACATTTCCGCAGCGACCGATTCGCACACATGCACGCATGGTATACGTTTTCCAGAAAGAGAGAGAGAGAGAGAGAGCAGAGGAGCTCAAGTTGCGTAAGAGCCCAAGAGATGCGCGATTTCTTTATTCCGCAACGACGCGTCCTTTTTTCTTCGCCTCCTTTAGTTTTCGCATCGCTTATATATTCGCGGGCTTCTCGCGCTCTCTTTTGAATATGTATCATATATTCAAATTCCTATATACGATTTTTGTATGTACCTACTTCGAGAGCAGGAGAAACCTCGCGATTTCGCATATAGATAATAATACAGCTTTGCCCGAGAACAATAAGGAGAGCGCGAATAAACAGCGAAAAAAAAATATTTCAAGTGCCTTGCTCGTCAAAAAAAAAAAAAAAAAAAAAAAGTAAACGTATATACATCCAAACGCTGTTATTCGGTTGTAACATTTAGGAGTCGCGGAGAGTCCCGCGCGTATAGAAAGTGATTTCGCAACAGCGCGCGCGGGATACAAATAGATTGCGACAAAACGGAAATCGCGCATCTTATTCCTTCTTCCTATGATGACGGCTCAAATTTTCCGCGAAACTTTCTCCTCCGCCTGTCTCTCTTTCTCTCTTCACCCGAGTGTGCCACACGTTAATTCCTTCATCAAACACACAGCCGCTCGTGTGCTTTCACACGTATGCACATAGGAAATACGGAAATCGAGCGTCTCTCTCCTATATCTCCATCTATATTCAGCAATTATTCAAGCCTATCCCGAAATCTCCGAACACTGAAAAATCCAAGGAGGAAGACGTGGGCTCGTCCCGCGCGCGACACACCTCCATATTATGCTCGTTGCGCAATGATGCCGCGATATTATGCAAAGAGCGCACATTTTGGACAGAATCGCTTGCGAAAGCGCCAAACGAGTATGTGTCGAAGGCGGCCTCGTTAGGGAACACACACGCGTGCGCCGCCGTTTGGCAAGCGCGCGAAGGAGTATATCGTCGACGCGCGCAACTATGCGCGTTAGAGGAACCGCCTCGGGTTTGGCTAATGAATGGCGAGCCGATTTTCTTGTGTATGTGTGTGTGTGTGTGTGTGCCGATTTTTGTTTGTATTGAATCCGGTCTCTGCATATGTATGCGTAATTCAACCGAAATGGTTATTACGCCCCACATGTCTGACGTGTGAGCGTGATTTGTAAAACGATCCGAGAGATCGTTGCGAATTTGGTTTTATAATATGTGAGCGCACCTGTGAACTGTAATGATATCGATAAGCTGTGTCGCACAACTCGATTTTTTTTTTTGTATGGAAACAATGAAATTATTTTACTTAATGAATTTAGATGGAACAACAACCACTGTTAAGATCGGCGTACAGATTTTATTCTGTATATGTATATTGTTTATTTTTATTTTTACGTGGGAAAAAAAGAATGGCAAAAGACACTATGCGATATATGTTTTATTTTTATATAAGATGTGAGAAAAATTATTTTTTAATTTTGCGTATGTAAAGTTTATAAGAGAGCCGAGTGGTGTAAAGTTACGTATTTTTGGCGACAATCGCGATCGGCCTATATGTATCGGTCGACGATTGTTCGTTTTGTGCAGTGAGATCGTTGGAAGAAAAGCTCATGGACGGAACGTTGACGGACAAGACAGGGACATCGAAATTATCACGAATTTAGTAGGAAGATGAAGAAAGGCAAACAAACAAACAAACAAACAAACTCCGGGGGAACGCGACTCGTTCCCCAGATCTATACTGCAATACCTGTAGGCCTTGTTTGGCCATAAGCGATATTCAACTTAATTTTATTTTTTTAACGCTGTAGATTATCGAGTGCGACGACGATTATATCGATGATAGAATAAAGCAATACATTTTCTACAATGGAACCCACACTTGTGTTCTACTTTTATTCTTCATAATCCTTTATCTGATCCTTTATTCCTGATTACAATTGCGAGCGATGACCATGGATTATGGAAAAAAAATACAAGTACACGGGATAATCATTATTTTTTATTCAATACATGATAGCATATAAAAGTGGAGCGTTCAATCAATAAACGTCGTTTTAGAGGCTGCAAAATGTACAATTTAACGCTGACTCATTAACGATCCGATATACGAAAAGTAATGCATATCAGTCGTAGTACTTCCTACTGCGATCAATAATTTATAATTACTTGGATTGTAATAACAGTTACATTACCTAAAGCGATTAGTAGGAGATCTATCAGTAGAGTGTTATGTTTCATTTAGCTTCGTATTCATCAATGCTGCATGCAAATCGCGGGAACGAAAAAAAAATCTTGTGCATATTTGAGTGATGATTCGCGTAAATTAATCACTACTTCAAACTTCACGCTATACTACACTTGTGACGCATTGACTGTGAACTTCAATATTCGCCGAGCTTTGTGAAAGATGCAAGTTTTCAGTTAAAACATAATATAACTTTTATTACCAACTCTTATCATCGTTCTTATCATTCTTGGCCATGACTCAGTTTTTGTATACATATGCTCTGAGAGATACAAGACACGACGTCACTGCCGAAGCGTTTGAAATTTTTATGTTTTACGTTTAAAAATACTGTTACTTTGATGGACAGCTGATTTGTAGAAAAAAAAAAGATAAATCAAAATCTAGTTAATATGCAAATCGCAAATCGTTTAAATCAATATCGCGACGAACGAGTTGTAGATAATATCAAGCATTTTTTAACTAACTTTTTACAATTCGATATTCGTATTTCAAATTATTCTTTTTTGGCGCAGAATTTTTTATTGTATACCTTTTTTTACGATCAATATTTGATTGATAGATTTCCCGTCTCTGCAATATTACGTTTTGCTTCTTTTGTACTCGGAATCGCAAATGAGGACTATAGCATAAGCACTTTCTATATAGAAGCAATATTTATTTAACGTCGAGTTCTATTCATATACGCTAAACTATACAATATTGATAAACACGTCTCGCAAATACACTTACATAAATAAGTCATTGACGTTATAGAGCCTTATTTTCGCTCGTACACACATATATTTCGCAATAAACTTTTTTACGACCCATACGAACGTGATAATCAGTCAATCCGTACGTAATACCTTCTCGAATAAACATCAGCTCATTGCAACAACGCGTCCAGCCACACTGTCATCAATACAAAACAAAATTAACAACAATACCCTCCGGAACGTGACCTCAAGACTTCCCTCCAACCCAAAAAAAGAAGAAGAACAACGAGCCTCGAACAATAAAGTCTCGCGGTTGTAACATACACTCGCAATTTATCTCACCGTCCGAAAAAGGAAGAACTACTACACACATCTCACGGGTCAGGGCCATCTCTTGCCCGATTTCGTCCTCTGGTGGCCCTGAGCGAACAGCGATATGTATGTCTCTTATTCTCTCGGGTCGATGAACCGCGAATCGTTCTCTTCCACAAGGAAACGAAACCACTTTTGGCTGCTGTTCCTATGATCGATACGAGAAGCCGCGCGGCCAGCAACATCGCACAAGTTGAACGAACCTCGAGAGACGCGAGGCCGAAAAATCGAGTTGTGTGTGTTTGCTGGAGGGGCTTTCGTGGGCTGGCTAGAGATTTTCGGTTGATTTTTACGGTTAGATCATACTTACTTCCATAGTGTCCGGTTATCTCACTTTTTTATACGAAGACTCGACCTTGGTCGAATGTATATGTATTGTATATAGCTCTCGTGGAGGGGAAAAAAAGGAGAACCGGTATAGGGCCGATTTTCATTCGATTTTTTCGGGCTTCATTATGTAACGACTGTCTGGCCGATGGAATGTTTCGGTGGATCACGTGTCAGTTACACAATTTATTTATTCCGAAAGGAGTTATATCCTGGCGCACTGTTGTTATCGTACTCTAACAAGCTTAATTGCGTATATCAGAATGTATAATAATTTCTAGCGCGGATGTAATACACCTAATCATATACGCAGTACAGCGCATAATATATATGCACACGTATTAGGGTTTATGTAATTTATTGATTTTCTCTGGCTGCTCTCGCATTCTTGATAAGGTCGCGCAAATATTTGTAAGTATAGGAGTCGGACTGGCTGGGTTGCATAAGAAAAAGAAATTGATAAGTAAACAACGTTAGCCGCGCCGTTTCTTCGATGTTTCTTTCAAATTTGCGCAAAAGTGCATTGTAGATTTATTATTTAGCGGGTACGTAACAAGTTTACCGATGAGTCAGAATTTTCACGACTGAAAGTGCGGTCTGTGTACATACACACGAGCATTAACCGTGATGTGTACCGTTTGAATTTTTAATAGTTTACGAACTTTTCTATTTCAAAGTATGGGTACTTCGAAACTAGCGCACTATATACAACTTTTAAGTCAGACACGTTGTAACGATTTGAAGTTTAGCTTGTAAAATTGTGTTGAAAAGTATGCAATTATTTAGCATGATGTTGTTTTGCTATGCAGATGAAGAATTGTGCAAGTTGACTGTTTTAAATGGGCACATAAAAATAAACCTTGAAAAATTCTGAGATTTTAGAAAACTGGTTAAGCTAAAACCGCATACCCGATGATGCTGCCACCGAAAAAGGTTTCTATAATATGCGCCGCAAATTGTCGTAACGTGTTAATTGTGGTTGGTTATCCAACATTTGTTGTTTAATTTTCATAATATAGATCAGTATTTTTTTTGTTTTCTTAACTAAACGCGAATAATAAGTATTTATACAGTAGAGTAATTTTTGACAATTGTATATTGAATACACGCTAAATGCGTTCCACTGATTCTGATTCCGCTATATAAAAACAAAAATAAAAAAGATTCGCGGAGAATATTTGCTAAAAAAAAAGCTAATTTAATCAGATCGTGACGTCAATCTTGTAACACTTTACACTGGTATGGCGTCATATCTGATGAATATTTCAGTCTTCATATCTTAATTTAAAGATAATTTTAGTACACAAGAAAGTTTCTAATGCAAAACCAAACTTGAAATATCAGAGTTGCAGACTTCTCAGCTCTGCGTACATTTTGCATTTTTAAACGTTTTTGAATAATAAATAAAATTAATCTGGAAAAAAATATTTTTTTCTTTCTGAATATAATTACAATCTAGTTTTACTAGAAACTTTGCATTGCAATGAGAATACACAAAATAACTGTTTACTCGGATAGAACACCATCACAGAAAATAAACCCGCCAAGGTGGAATAATTTCTTTCTCTATAATATGATTCACGACTTTCGAAGTAATTAAGTTTTTGACTTCTAATATGTCGCTCAAATTGAAGCTTTGACACTTTCTACTTTCACATTCTTTATGAAATAAATGTTCGCCCGTTTTGTTTTGCATAGAAAAAAAGCGCCACCTCTTTTCGCAAAAGAATCTCACATATAGTACCACGAGGTTATTTCGATTTTCTCGAAGCGCCAAAAAAAAAAAAAAAAACGCTCGGCAGTGGAACTATGCAAATAAGGCAATCTATCTCTAAAACCGCTGCTACTTCTTCGTGTATATACGGACTGGACCACGTGATACTGCAGCAGCAGCAGCAGAATTTGTATTACAGCAGCATAGCACTAGTCCGTTTTCTCCCGTAGCAACAATATCTAATGGACCCGTCAGATGAACAGTTACATTGTGGTTACAGCAGAGTATAGAGAGAAAGAAGAATCATATCGACAGTATATAATACACAGCGATGACGGCGTAAGATCGTGAACTCGAAACTGTAAACGCCGAGGCGTCGAGGTGCTCCGTTATCCCCCGTCAGCAGAAAAATAATCTATACAGCTGCTCCATAGACACCCGTGTCCAAATTTTACTACACATTTAAATGCAAAAAAAGAAAAGAAACTATTCTTCTCTCGTCGCGATGTTATTTTATTTGATTCTCCGAACAAACGAGGAAACGTAGAAAGGCGCGAGAGCGCAAAAAGAGCGATCATCGCCGAAGCGCGCTCGAGCGAGAATCGATAAAGTCACATCGCAGTCTCGCAGAGAGGAGGAGACAGTATATAACCAGCGGCGGCGGCGGCGGCGGCGGCGTCTTAACCAGGGCGTAACGAGCCGATCAGAGAGACGCGCGAGAGAAAATCGCCTCGACTTTCTTCCGAGCCGCGGCTCACAAGCGCTAAATATCGGCTTCGCCGATCGACCGATGAGTATATATAGCGCCGGACTTTCTCCTCTCTCGGCGAGATTTCGAGGCGCCGATGAGGATGTGTATATAGATATAGTATAGTCAGCTGGTGACGATTCGATCGGATTGGATTTGCGCTGATGATGATGCCGATTGTACCGTTCGGTTTGGTTGTGCTTCTTTTTTTTTTGTTGCGGATTTGTCGATTGGCTTGGACAGTTTCGAGGAGTCGTTTATTTCATGTTGTGTAGTATAATTTTACACGAAGGCAAAGAGTCGTTTTTTTATGCCGTGAAAAATGATGTATAATAAATTTACACCGTTTCATATCGTTGCAATATTAAAATTTTCACTTTCGCAAAGTTGAATTTTTTTGCATAAAAAATCACGGTCGTCTTATAGGCGACCTTCGAATCGTATATATACGATATAGAAACAAGGATGATGATCCGCCAAAGATAACAAGCTGCATCTCGCTGAGCAGCCGATAAAAGGTAATTAAACCTTTGAAATTGACGTATATACATATACCGAAACCACAATCCTACATAAAACAGTTTTTATATATACGCGTATACGCGTATTATTGCTCGGCGACTTTCGCAATATCGTCGCGCGTGTCCTTATTGAAGCGAGCGCCGCGCATCATTCGTGACTTTGGGGACTTTTGCGCAGGCTGTGTTGCGTATGTGGCGCTCGCAATCACCTTGTTTAATGTAGGTAGTAGTAGGGACTGACAGATACGGCACGTATATATGCATTTCTTTCTTTCTTTCTTTCTTTTTTTTTTTTGTAATTTTTATTGTTTATAAGCTCGACGACCGTATCCTTGGCACGATAAAACTTTGACAAAAGAGAAGTGTCGTCGTCGTTGAGCAATATAATTGTACTTATACTGAATGCGTCGAGAAATAATACATATTATATATGAAGATTCTCAGTAAATTTCGAAAAGAACAAATTACCGCTCATTTAATCGAGACTGTAGCTTTTCAGGCGGATTATAGTAGCTTCGCATTATTGTTACTCAGGCGTTTCAAAAAACACGTTCCGGACGCTTTCCTTACTATCTGCCGTGTGCAATTAGCCGTAGTTTAACCTCATCTCGTCGAGGAGGCTATATACCGTGCAATTATATTGGCCAATTCCGTTGTCGGAAATATCTTATATATTAGGCATAACGCACAAAGTTCACGCCAATGAACTTTCTATAATATACCGTGAGACGATGCGCGATTGTATATAATACAGTTGAAGCAGCGCCGGGAAATTTTTTTTTTCATTTTTTGTTTTTACTCGTTATTATGTCTCGCGGTATCCGCGCTTGATGTAAACTTTAAAGATGTTGCGTCAGTGATGAAAAAATTATCGGACACTTGCGATTTGTGTGACTTTGGTGGCGCGAGGGACGTTGCTTTTCCCAGACTACAATATAACATTGCTTTTCAATTATAGACGTGGCTGATGGTGATAATAAAACGATTATTTTTACTGCGCCGTTCGGGCATTTTCTTGTTGAACAGTTGCGCAGGAGGTCTCCCGATGAAGCTTGTGTGCGTTTCTGAGATTGGTGATTGTAGATATACTATAGCTCACGTGTAAACAACGATATGCATTCGTTATATATCTGTAAAACGAGAATTAAGGAGAATTTCAGATCGCTGCTGATAAAAAATCATCGTTTCTTTTTTTTTTTTTTAATGTAAAAACAAAAATGCATAATGTATCGATTTACATGATCGCGGAAGTCGTCGTGAATCAAGATGCATATCGTGCAAAATACTGATGAATATTTCGCATAATGTAGTCGCAATATTCGCGATAAATGATATTCGCAATCAACCCCGCGGTGTATAACTTTTGTAAAAGACAATCGGTCATCAGTTGAATGGAAAATAACGAATCTCGGCACACATCACTGCAGAGCGACAAAAAAGGCGTTTCGGAACAAAAAAAAAAGTCAAGAAGCCGCTCCCGACAGTCAATGCCAAGCCCGTAAATCAATATAATACGTGTGCGACGTGTATCGTGTATATGTATATAAATATACAGAGCCTCTCTATATATGAGTATGTGTACACGTATCCTCCTCCTTTTTTCGTATACACCTTACGAGAGTCTATAAAAAAATTGGAGTCGAGTCGTGAATAGGCGATGCGACGATCGCCGGTAAATATACGAAGGTCGGAATCGCCTGTGATGATCGCAGGAGAGAAGATAACTCTTCCTCTTTGTCCTCCGCTTGGTGTGGTTCGAATCCTCTTTTTTATGTTCTCGGTACTCGGTTGCCGGCGTCGCGAGATCTGTGTTATAAGTAAATTCGGCGAGGCTATATAATTCGAGGAATTCGCAGGTATATATACTGATACACAACGTGTTAATTTTTCATTAATCGTCGATCGCTGTATGGGATATGGACTTTATTCAGATGGGCGCATCGCCGACTGACATCGAGACCACAATAAATCATTTCTCGCCGCGATTGTCTTATTTCGTGAGCTTCATCAATTTGCCGGTTTTTTTTTCTTAAAGAGCGTCTTTATTATTAAAAAGAAGAAGCAGAAAAAAAAACGGCGTTGTGCAATTGAGAAATTTTTAGGCCACTTTCTTCTTCTCCTTTCAAAAACGGTTTTACGCCGTTTTTAAAAGTCCTTTCTTTCGAAGCTTACGCTCGGAAAAAGTGGTCGTAATTCATCGCGACTCTCCGAGAGAGTAATACTGTATAAATCTCTTCTCCAGCAACGCGTCTCGGGTTTTTCACTTCAGAGCCTACTGTACAATTTCTTATTACATCTCTGGCAACTGCTTATATCCCGCGTTACAAGAATCGATTTCACAATCCGTACACAGTTTTCCTAATACATACCGCCCGTTTATATTATGATTATATTCAATAGGTCAACGATCCTCAAGATCAGCCACTGCATACTATAATATATACGACAATCGCGAACTAGAAACCGTATATAAATAAAATTGCAGTCTCAATTATAAGCGTATATATATATATATAGTATAAAAAGAATCGACGACTCGAATCATTAAGACGTATGATTGCAACATATTTAGGGAAATCGCCAACTCTTTTTTCCACGAGTGAAAGTAGCTTCTCTACACGCTACTCGTATACATCCATTACATATATATATACAATCGAGTTGAATGAAAGCGCCATCATTAGCTGAAAATATACAAGTACACGTATATAAATATACCCGCATGCTATAAATGAAGACGCGAGAGAGCGATGAAGGTTCACGACTCGGCGCGTATAGTCGTCAGAGACTCGGTTATAGCGCCGAGTTCACGGTCATAAGTGCCGGACACACGTTTGTATTTAAATTGACAATGTCAAAAGCGTCCTCCATAGCGCGCCGCGGATGAAACGCCGGAAGGCCATCGCCAAGTCGTATTCTCGTGGTCGACCAGTGGAAGTTTGGCGAGTCTTTTTTTTGGACTATAAAGGCGTTTTGATGGTTATGATTATTATTATTATTATTATTATTATAGGATTCGCCGAGGCTCGTTTTATGGCCGGTTATTCGAGAGATGGAATTTGTACCTGAATTCAGACATCGCGGTAACGTTTTATGATATATGTATAGGGGAGAGAGCGGCGTTGGCTCAGTGGTTAGCGTGCTAGGCACAGAAACAACGCCGTTCCAGGGGTCGAGGGTTCGATTCCCGGTGAAGTCACCCGGATTTTTCTCCGAGTGATTTCGAAGGGAAAAGTACCCTGGACTCCGGCTGCTTTAAGGCGGGTTTTTCCCCG
>UCQR01105886.1:0-13101 GCA_900474235.1 Cecidostiba semifascia | reverse complement strand
CACGTACACATCGATCTCGAAGGGGAAAAAAATTATACAACACGACAGTATAATATAGCGTTAAAATTCAATCTTTTTTCTTTTCTTTTTTCTTTTCACGTATTTAATTGACGAAGCGTTCATAATAAATATACCGGCGTACACGTGTTGTAAAATTTTGTAGGTGTGTGTCTGTGTACGTGTCAGTGTATATATCATGTATTACATATTGTTTTCCATGTGTATGTATGTGTGTGTGTGTGTGTGTGTGCGCGCGCGCATATTATTGGCCTCTCGAGAAAGACTTATACTTATATATTATATATTTATAATACATGTATACTCACGCTCTGAAATGTCGTGTCGTATACACATATACATACGTGTGTGTATTGTTAATCCGTCTATATGTATAATATATAATATCCGCGTATATACGCGCGCGTGTATATATATATATATATAATATAACAAGTATTTACACAGGTAGATTCAACAAATCTATAGAATATGTATATGATAATGAGAGTAGGAAACGTTGGCTGGGATGTTTTCGGGATCAAAGTTTTATGGATCAGTGTGTGTTTGTGTTTATATTTTCCTCGAACTAATGATAAATCTCCGGCGATGCATGTGTGTATCTCTCGTATCAGATTCTCGCGAGAAAGTGCGTTAACTCGGAGAGTATTATATATTAAGAGAAAAAAAAAAAATCTTCCTCAAGTGTTTGCGTATGTGTGTCTTTGTTTTTGTCTACCGCTCGTTTCTTTAGGCTATGATTACTCCTTATTTACGATAAATTGTCCGCTGGAGATAAGAGATTCGGATAGAGAATTGTCGTTTAGTCTTTTAATGCGACGAAATATATACAAATGGCGATCGCCCTCTGATGTCTGATGTGTGTGTGTGTGTGTGTGTTTGTCTGTTTTCTTTTTTTAATCGTATATGGATGCTTATATATATGTTCATCGTGTGTATTAAATGGTATTTATAAGCGTCTATATCGGACACACACACACACACAACTTGCGCTGATGACCTGTATATATAATATGTATATATAACTTACGGAGAGGTGTCTCTGTGTGTATGTGTGTGTGTGTGTGTGTCTGTACCAAGTCTATATATTATATCTTATACAAACTCACGCCCGAGCTTGTATACAAAAGTTCAGCCGATGCAAAGTGTCACTATATTTACATCAGGATCATCATGAAAACTCGGCTACAATAGTCCCCCATCTTTCCTCATCTCTATACAATAATTTGGCCACTGAACGAAAAAAAAAGGTCTCTCTTTCTCTCACTATTTATGATATACATATATATGTATATATATATATATATAAAGCACAGATCGTCTAGAGCCTCGACTTCCAGAGGATGAAGGCGTCGGGTTCGTCGGGACTAGGCTCGGCGTCCAACGGTGTCGTCTCATCGACGTCATCCTCCTCCTCCTCCTCCTCGTTGACAGTCTGTACCTCAGCCTCGGCTCAGAGCGAGACAAATTCAGGTGGCGGTTGTATGAGCGGTGCTGCAACAGCGATGCTTGGCTCCGGCTGCTCGACCAGCGAGAAAGTGGAGCTGCCGGTCGCAGTGACCCTTGGGCCCATGTTGTCGTAAGGCGAGCCCAATTCACCGGCACGTCTACACCGCCTTGGTAGTGTAGCAAAGCTGGACAATCCGATGTCCAGGAGATCGGGGTAACAGCGTTCGTGGACTTGAAGCTCGGCTGCTTGAAGCGTTGCGGCTGCAGCTACGGCTACCGGAGCTGATTCTTGACTGGCTACAACACCATTGGCTAGAGAGACGGAGATGTAGATGTTGGCGGGAAGCTGGGCTCGAGCGGCTGCTGCTGCTGCTGCGGCTACGGCTACAGGACAGAGGACCGAATTGTTGGTTGCTGATGATAGTTGTGCTGCTGGTGGTGGTGGTGGTGAATTGCAGGCGTCGGGTTGTAGCCTCAGTCGCTCGATTGTTACACTGGCCGAGGATTGTCCCACTAGACGTTGGTCCTCGATTAGGTGAGGTTCTAATTCGAGCTCGAAATCAGGCTGGCAGTGGTTTAGGTCAGCCTGGATAGGAGCTGGGCCCATTGGCTGCTGGTTTTGATTCTGGTTGTGCTGGAATAAAGATCATGTTTATTCGATCTCTGGTATGCAGATATATATTGATTGAAAAATTATTGGAAAGATTTGAATAAAAAAGGAAGTCTGACAAGATTTAATCGTTTCAAAAATGTGAAACCCGCATTCAAATGTGTATTACAAGCCATTGATTGAAAAACAAGAGAAAATTGTTAAATTGATGGAAAACAAAACGAACGTTTACGTCGACAGATATATTATCAGTCTTCAATTGAAATGCTGAAACATCCGATGAACACGATACTCTGCACGAATTCAGTCGATAATATGTAAAAAAACAAATTATTGACGAGAGTAGCGTGTAACTTTATACTTCAACAACTGAATAAAAAGTATATATCGCATCCGCGATCTAAAATTAGCCCTGCACCGCACTAAAAAGCTCTGAGTGTATGCAAACAATTATATACGAGCCGCTAACTTTCCCAAAAACTTCCACAATAATCGATCATATAGTCAAACAAAAGTCGCTCACCTGCGAATGCTGCTGACTCGTAGTGGTAGCAGTAGTGGTAACCGAGAGGTCAAGTAGTTTCTTTTCCTGATCACCGAAGCTTGCGCTAGCCTGAAGCTTGACCTTGGCCCTACGACTACGTCTTCTGGCGCCTCCACAAAGGCACATGGCCAGTAGTACAGCTGATGCCGAGACGCACAAAGCAACGGTACCACCTCCGGCTAAGCTCAACCAGAGAAGCCAATTGTCAGCTTGGGATAGTGTTGGTGCGGTGAAGACACGTGGTATGCTGACGGTGACGGTGTCACGGACCAGACCGGCTATGTTCTCCGCGTGACAGGTATACTCGCCGGCGTCGACGTCACTCGCGTTGTAGATCGTCAGGTTTCTCCAGCGTTCAACCATGTTGTTCTTCGTTTTTATCGACTCCGACCAGACCCACAGGCCACCTGTGTATTATACATATAGGGGTCAGATTTGAGATATGGGCTGGTTATAATATGGTGCTTTTCAGCTGATGATCCCTGGTAGAAAATTCACCAGATTCTGCCCAGATATGGCGAATTTACATGGCTTTTCACCATATCTGGGCAGAATCTGGTGAATTTTCTACCAGGGGATTTTCAGCAGAATTTTTACACAAGAATTTTATCAAAGTGAATATATACTTTAACATATTATAATAACAAGCTTAACAGAGTAAAAGTGTGTGGCCAACTCGAGAGGCGCGTAACGGTCAGGCGCATATTGTGAGACGAAAACCACAGCGCCCTTTTTATATCCCCCGAAGAAAGAGCAAAAAGAGCGCGCGTGTATATTCTTGAAAATTTTTCATATTTTCACCCTCTATGACAATACTACCAGGATATAACCTACATTTCTCTCGTATACTGCCGGGGAAGTTAAAAATAAACGCTTACTCGTACTTTTCAACTTATGCAAATCGCCGAAAAAATATATAACTTCAACTTTTGCTCCTCCCCCCCCCCTCCCTCTTTCTGTCTTTCCCTTTGGCACTCTCGAAAGTTCCGGGAACGTTTTATACAAAAGTTCTTCTGGAAAATGTAAACAATAACTTTGCGAAAAGTATGCGAAATGTATATATACGGATTCTCACTCTCTCTCTCTCTCTCTCTCTCTCTCTCTCTCTCTCTCCTATACAGCGATAGATAAGTTGCGGCTGTGCACTATACTGTGTGTAAGGTAAACTCACAGTTGCTGAAGTTGAGGGCTGCAGGTGAAAAGTTTGAAAAAGTATTCGGTAAAGCGGAAAAAAATAACTTTATTAAACGCCGAGAAATAACTTTATTAAATATCTTGTGCTAGAGAGAGAGAGAGAGAGAAAGCAATGAGTTTACCGCACGAGGTCTGGCCTGTGTAAAACTCGTTCCACTTAATTGACTTATATACACTGCTATTATACGAGCTGTGCAGCCTCGTCTTTTATTATTATTATTATTATTATTATTATTTTTTCTATTAATTTCAAAATCAAATCAAACAGCAAAAATATTACATTCAAATTTCATCCTACCTTGTGGGCCGACATCATCGCTGATTCTCTTGGTGCCATTGATCGGTACCCCATTCAAGTGCCAAGAAACTTCAGGCGCAGGATCTCCAGTGGCAAAACAAGCCAGACTAACGTTACCGTTCATCTCCTCCTGTATCGTATTGGCCGGTAGCTTGAGTGTAGGCAAACAAGCGAACTCCTTGGGCGCGACGTCTTCCCAGCGACGACCTTGAAGTTTAACCGGACTGATACAGCTCTGTGGTACCGAGTACAACCTCGACATGTTGCTCATCAAAAGTCGAGCGAAATCTCGCAGGTGACAGTCGCAGCTCCAGGGATTGTTGTCGAGGCCCAGTGTCTTGAGATGCTTCAGAGGGGCCAAGGTCGTAGCCTCGAGGTACTCAAGCTCGTTGTTGTCCAGGCTGTCGAGGTATATAATGGGAAGTGGTGAGGGGTCTTGCTTTGTTTGTTTGTTTATTAATGGCTCTCGGTGTGTAATATAGTATATTAGGTAGTTTAGGTTGTATATTAGGTATATATGTATACCGTGTGATGTGTCTTATCTATAGCGATGCGACTCGATCGATTTCTTTCATGCAACACGTGCTTACACATCAAACGATATATGTATACATATAGATGTATAGACACACGTCTATTCATCTTTCCCTCGATAAAGACAGCTTCCTTATCTCTCTATACTTACTGGCGCGCGGCGCGTTTTAATACACGTCATTTTTCCAAGTTGACTCAAGGTTATATATACAATATGGGCGTGTGCGACTCTCTGTTGTTATTGAGGTGCGAAACTGCCTTTCCGGAGTGTCTCCACCGTTATGTATATACCTACATATACACATTTACAAACGCGACTGTGAAAGCTACTTTCGCAAGCACAGTATGGCTTTACGATACTATTACTGCGTTGCGAATTATTTACACGTTCTCGGAAGCTTTTTAGCTCTAATTCAATATAACCTGCGAAAAAGTTTCCACGAATCCTTTCAATCATCATTTGCACCTAACTCTCTTTCTCTCTCTCTCTGGTAGAGAAATCGATCTCATTTAAAAACTAGTAAGTACATATATACCTTGTGTCAAATGGAATCAGGCGAAATGTGTGATGAAACACTTTTTCCGAACGTGTATACCTATATAATTGCTGTAAAGGCCGAAAGAGTGTAACTAAATGAGGAAATCATATATTAAATATCTTTGTATTTAGTGTACAATAGAAAGAAGTAAAATCAATACGATGGTTTCGGAGTTAAACTTTTTTCATTAAATGAATTAAAAACCATTATTTCAATTTCTACCCAATCGTATATTTATTTTCCTAGCAAACTATTCTCATACAGCTACATACATATGAAAAAAAAAAAAAATCCGTTCAATTATATAATATTTAGCCCGAACTTCAGAATAGACGCTGAGCGCTATTGTAGCCAATTACTCTGTCCATTGTTTCATCCGACAATAAAAAGTTGTGGAAGCTGGCGCGGCGCGGGAAAAAAATAAAAGAATTAATTCAAATTTCCCGGGGAAAATTAGCCTCTTTCTCTCGCGCCGAATATATACATAAGCGTCACCCATTATCAATTCTCTCAGAAACGGAACTTTCCCCCTCCCCCAACACAAGCACGCACATTACAATATTTCGAGCTTTGGATTAAAACTTGTTCCCTCTACTCTCTCCTACCGCAATAATAATAAATAAACTCTCTCCTACGCTCACCTGAGTGTCTCAAGAGCCGGCAACCATTGAAAAGCCATCGCGTGAACCCTCTTCAACGAGCACCTCTGCAGCTCCAAATTCTTAAGATGCTGAAGTTTCGGAAACTGGCTAGCTTTCAACTGTCCCAAAGGATTACCACTGAGTACCAGTAATTTCAACCTCTCGTTACCCGCAAAAGTATGCAGTTCAAGGCTCAACAAATGGTTGTCCGAAAGATCGACCTCGATGAGTATCCTCATGTCCTTGAAAGCGTCGGCGTGTATCTTCCTGATACCGGCGTTCCTGAGAAATACCCTCTGAAGATTCAGTAGACCAGCGTGTTTGAATGTCTCAGCTTGTAAATCGGGTATCTGATTACCCGATAGATCGAGTACTTGCATATCGGGATCGAGACTTGCGGGTAATGAGGTGAGTCCGGCGTCTGGACAGAAGGCTGACTTTTTGCCGGATGTCCATCGGCAACGACAAACAGCCGGACAGTCGGTCCAGTCGGGAAAAGCCGCGGCACTTGACAATAACGCACGCCAGCTCGCCACAAGGACGAACAGGGCCAGCACTCGCTGACTGCGCGTCATCTAGCCACCACCTCCTCGGGGGGATAATCATCGACCGCGGCTTCCTCCTCCTGCAGCAGCACTACTGCGAGACTGTCTTGTTGTTATTCTTCTTCTTCGGGACGCTGATGTCTCCGCTGCTGCTGCAGCTGTCCACTAAATAACAATTAGAGAGAGAAACACTGCACTACATAACTGTCTGTGTGTGTGTGTGTGTGTGTGTGTATCATGATGATGCTGCGCGCCTTTTGATAGCAGAGAGAGCGAGAGCGAGAGAGAACGGCTATACGCGTAGCCTATATATTGATCAGCGAGGGAGCGAAGCTGTGTGTGTGTGTGTATCTGTGTGTCTCTCGACGCGTACACCCACGCAGCAACGCTCTTTCTCTCTCTCTCTGTCTCTCTCTCTCTCTCTCTTACTCTCTTTCTCTCTCAGTGAAACTATATACAGCACTTTTGAGATATAAATGTAAAAGCTCATCCTCAGGATAATAACTCTTCCTCACCTGCTCGGGCCTACGACTAGACAGCAGCATTCGTGTAGCTACGATATGAGGCGACTTTGCGACGGTCCTTGATCACAGTAGTAATCCTGTGGTACGATGCTGATGCAGGCCGTGCTTCCATAACCGAGTCGCGCCCAGATGAAGCTTGCAAGCTCTCTCTCTCTTCTCTCGCGACTCGATCACGCACTAGTCACTCGCACACTCGACTCTTCTCCGAGGCACTAGAGACTAGTCTGTCCGTCAGGACGCACCTGCAAGCTCTCTCTCTCTTTCTCTCTCTCTAACTTACTTCGCTATCTGTCCGAGAGTAGCGCCAGTGGGAGTTGGGAGAGTAGGGGGAGAGAGAGAGAGAGAGCTTTGCCGCAGCGACAAAGGCTGCTCTCACGCAGGCGCGCCGACGCCGCCACTTGACCGATCAGCGACCTGCAAGCTCTCTCTCTCTCTCTCTCTCCTTTTTCCAGAACGCGCAAGCTCCGATCAATTGGCTCTCTCTGTCTCTCTCTCTCTCTCTTGGGGTGGCAGTGCGCGACATATTAATAGGCTAATCGATTCTAGAAGGGGGGAAAAAAAGGAGGTGGACTATACACTGGACGTGATGCAGAGGATGACGAGAGCTTGCGAGGAGTCAGCAACAGGCGATATATAGGAGAGGTGGATTATTATTATTATCATGTAGACTCGGTGTTTGCTTGCTTTTTCAACGCTTTTTATTACAAGAATATAGTATAAACTTTTTTTGTTTTCAATTATTTTATTCATTATCATGATCGTCGTCGTCTTCGTCGTCGTCGCCCAGCTTCTCTCGTTCTTCTCTTCTTTCTTTATCTCTATCTCTCTCGTTCGTCGACTCGTATTCTCTCTCTCTCTCTCTTTCTAGCCTCAATATAATATATATATATATATTCATATGTATAGTTATGCGCGTTTTTTTTTCTCGCTCGTGCAATTTTTATCATACATAATTAGTCGCTCGCGCGCGCGCGTAATATATAACGTCAGGGGGGTGGTATGGGCATCAGCAGTCCGTCACGTCGTCGAGTGTCTCGTTATACACGCTTATCTCCTATTCTCGAATTCCATGCGTTCTTTATCTCTCACTCTTATGTATAATATACTCGCTTACATACGTTAGTTGAGATTTTCTTGTTTTTTTTTTTTTTGTGATTTTCTTTTTTATATTCTTCCGCTTTTTTTTTCGTTCAGCTATATGCAACTATAAGGTATATTTTCTTTTACTTGGAAACATACTTGGCAATTCACGTCTAATAAGTTACAACGAAGCGTTTGTTTGTTTGTTTGTTTGTTTGTTTTTTTTGCTTTGCTTTTTATACTTTTCTTTTCGTCTCGGTTGGCGTATATGTGTGCGTATACGCGTTATTCTCCGTCGTTACTGTGGCTGTCAGTGTTTGTGTGTATGTTTGTTTGTTTTTTTTTTTTATATACGTGTGCGTATATATATGCGACTGTGTGTGTATGCTTTTCTTTTTTGTTTATACACCGTTAGCGCACGCGACGAACCAAGAGTTAGTTAGTTAGTTAGTAGTATTAGTAGTATTAGTTAGTAGTAGTATCAGCAGCGCAGCAGCAGTCGTTCGCCGCCAGTGGCATCTTGATATGTCGATTGTGCTTCTCGTTTATTTAGTTTTTTTTTTTTTGTTTTGCTCGCCTACGTATTATAATTTTTATTTATTATTTTTTTTTGTTTGCAGCGACGTTGGCGGCAGGGAAGCGCAGCGAATTCTCCCAGTTTCTCTCTCTGTCGTTTTGTGTCGATCGAAGCATTCTTGGGGTTTCTTCAGGGCTTTATTTCCAGCTATTGGCTGTAATAGGAGAGAGAGAGATTTCGTTAGTGTGCGTATACAGCTTGATTTTTTGCATCACGCGATAGTTACTCTTAAGAATGTTGAATGGGATTTTATCGTCGGGAATATCGTGGAATGTTAGACACTTGTATGGGTCGATCGATTGGTATATTGATAGTAATTGCGAGGATGTTGAGGGTAGAAGGTATATGACGTTTTTTTTTTGTTCGAATTTTTGAAATAAAATTATAGATCATTAGAAAATAGGAAACGTTTTATTCTTTTTATTAATTAATTTGATTAAAAATTTGAAGAATAGATTCAAACAAATAATTGTCGTATATGTATTTAAAGAGGTACTTCACGAAAATGTGTCACAAAATAGAACAATCTTTTTGCTATAATTAAATCACTCCTAATGATATAATAAAATATATTTTGTCTTATCAAAAAAATTTTTTATCGAAAGTCCATTATTGCATAATTAGATATTGACAACTACAGAAAACAATGACAAAACACTGTGAAGACTTTTTATTTTTCATCCAATTTATACTGTAAAGATCTCATTTTGTTCTTTGAATAATTTCAGGACTAGCCACCGGTATAAACATTAATAAATATAATCAAAACTTGAAAAGTTACATCCAATTGTTTGTGAAATATACAAGCGAAATCATTTAACTTTGCAAATGCAATCGTATAAAATATGCCTAATGAAGTCCATCTCGGAAGCATATATACGTAATTTCGTTTTAGACTTTTAAAAAATATACTGCAAAATCCGAAACATACCTACTAATCTTCGCTACCAGCACACGCAATAAGATAAAATACTCTACTTTTTGTACAAGGACGTGTGCCTTAACCTCTACGTCAAATGCTATATTCAAACCTGGAAAAGTTTAATCCGCCAACGGCCTCTGCATGTAAATGCGTTCCAATTCAATTATCTTTAACGTCACAAGTTATACGTATGAATCTTATCATCGTTCACATACAATTATTTTATTCAAATTCGGAAAAATTGAATCCCTTTTATGCAGACTCCGAGGAACAAGTCATAATAGAAATAGCTCAAAGACATTGTGGAGAGAGGCGAGGGATAATAAAGGACTTTTATGACACTTGCGCGGACTCGCGGCGAAAGTTTTGTCGGTGAAATGGTCGTGACAAAACTTTCGCCCGTTTATTTTATCTATCAAATTCATCACTTCTCAAATATCCGAGGTATTCAGGATAATAGGATGCTTTCTTCGTTTTTTTTACATACACACATAGCAGCAGCTTTTGTATAGGATATTCAAAATTCTTAAGAGTGTTTATACGTCGTATACGAAAAATCCTCTTCCCATTTTATTACCTTTATAATAAATGTCTCTGTTCATGGTTGGGCAGTTTTTCGGGCCGTGCTGTAACAGAAACAATAAAAATGTCATTAATATCTCGTTCTATAATAAACGTATCAACATACACACACATAGAGAGGGAGAAACTCAAAGTTCCTCGAAACAGAGAGAAACTGCTAATCAAAGCTGAAACACGACTGCGGACAAACGAAGCTATTAGCGCATGGCGCAGTCCATTCGAAGACGCCGCGGTGCCACACACTATATTAACACAGAGAGAGAGAGCCCGACAAGTGACTTACGAGTTAGTACTGCAACAATAGACGCGGCGAATAGCTGTTTCAGTTGGCGAAAATTGCTATCTATCCTACAATTTCCCTACTACTACTATTACTACTACTGCTACACACGCCAAGTCCGCAGCTCTGTTCATTCAAGTGTAGGCCGAATTATCCTTTAATTTCCTCTCTCCCGGAAATTCTCGCGGTTTGAATTTAAATTTTGCTCTCGTATTTTTAGCCAGCAAACGCGCGCGCCAACGGTTAAATATTCACTTTTCTCGAGGAATTCGAGTATAACGTATAGGTATATAGGTATATGTGTGTATAGGTTGGCAGTATAATACGCGGTAAAGTGCGTGATGTATAATACCTCGGAGTTGAAATCGATGTTCGTCCTGACGGGACGATGGTGGAGAGGCTGAGGCGGTCGGTAGTTGTTTCCCAGAGGCGCCTTCGGGTGCCGCACGTCGCCCTGCCTCAGTTCTCTCAGACTGCGCAGCTGAAATCGGATCGGAAGAATCGGTCAATCGCTTTTTTTTTTTTTTTGCTCTTACTCTTTATTCTCTTGTGATTTAATGGGAAATTTTCTTGCAAACTATGTATATAAGTTAGAGAAAAGCCGAGCGTTTAATAAAAGAAATTAAAACGCATGAACTTGTGAAAAAGAATTTTATTACTAGCTCAAAGTACATATACGTATTTTAATTACGCGCTTTTGCGAAATTTCGCAATTATTCCATTTCGCAAATATTTCGAAATTTATTCTATTTATATGAAAAGAAAATCCGGTTATAAAACCATATTAACTTTTCATTCGATATCAGCTCGAAACGCGAGCGATATATGTATAATATGCAGATCAAAATCCGAGGATGAAAAACACAGTAATCAAGTCTCTCTCTCTCTCTATCTCTCTCACCTGCTGCTTCGTTATGTATATGGGCTTGTTGAGGATGATCCACGTGGTAGTCTCGTGGCAGGCAGGCATCGTCGTCGAGCCATCGTAGGTCATGTAGTGCATCGTGTCGGGCAGCAGTTCGCGCACCCCGAAACGTTTTATTTCCATCGACTGACCTGCATCACATACAAACACACGCACACCCACACACAAATACGTTATATAATAACCTCGACAACTAGTATATGTATATAAATAACCTGATGTATCATCATCATCATCATCATCGTATAACAAGCCTATATGTATTTACCTCCATATGTGATTTTGTCGAGGTGCTCAGTGAAGAGCCTCACCTCGGGATTCGAAAGATCGCCCACCTGCAACACACCAGGCACGTACACACGTGTATATAAATAAGCGAGAAAGAGTAATGACGCGCGTAAGCAGTATACAGCCCCGCAGAGATAGATCGTGTCGATGGTCCGACGAGATAAAGCACTTATATAAGTGCGCGATGGAGGGGGAGAGAAAAAAAAGGAGATGGGCTGTGGTGATATGGCACGTACCTGCAGTAGGAGGGAGACGGCGACGATGCCTTGGGCACGATGAAGGGCGTCCGAGAAATTGTTGTAGAGGTGCGAGTTGAAGCCGAATATCTGGATCTGTAACACAACGAGGTGCGTTTTTTTTTCTCTCTCTCTTTCTCTCAGCTGTGATAATATACCTATTATATCAGCTGTGTATATATATATATATTAGTTATTAGGGATTTAAATATTTTTCCTCTTTTTTTTCTCGTGCAGCTCTCGATCATAAATTCAGCATAACAATAATTACACCGGCGCGATATTGACTTTGTTAGACTCTCGTCAAACGCAATTATTTTACGTTATTAATGTACACACAATAGCGCACGCACACTGAACGATTCAGTCGGGAGTAAATAAAAACTGAAACCGAGTATATAGCCGGACGCCGCAATGTTTGCACAACAAAACGGATGTGTTTGCATCGCTTTCAATAAAAACAAAACGAAAATCCGCCCCTCTAACGGACGGATAATCCTCTCCCCGATGAATCATTCACGCGCCGCAACAAATTGCAAAAGTGTGTGTGTGCGTGGATATATCGATTGACGCTATATATACTATATATATATGTATACGTGAGGCTACAGCGTAATATCGAAATTAAGGCAAAGAAGCTAATTCCTCTCGGAATTGTGTATTAAGCCGCTTCGTTGTCATTCGGCAAGGCGCAGTCGTATAATGTACATCTTCATCCGGATATCTTTTCTCGGCTGCGCGTTATTAATTTTTATTATACTTATCTATATATATAGAGAGAGAGAGAGAGAGAGATCGAATTTATATTGGAATTGATAGTTTCTGTGAGACGGCTTTTGAATGTTTTATGAGATGGTCGTATATATAGAAAAAAAAATTGTTTCCGTAGTATTTACTCAAAGGATAAAATTACACGGTTAGTTACACAAGAAGAAGAAGAAGAAGAAGAAGAAGAAGAAAAGCTTAGGTCAAGACCGGATTACTAGTCTCATTAAGCCACCGGTATATTTGCTTAGTCAAAAGCACGAGAAGATCATAAGTAGAGTAAAATAAGCCGAAGACGTCTCCCTCTCTCTCTCTCTCTCTCTGTTTTATTTTAATTGCGAAGGCCGACGCTGATGATTAAGGCCGAGAGATAAAGCCATTATATGCTTGATATTGCTCGCACCTGCACAGCCAAGTGTACAAAATCGATTGTAGAGCTAGTTGAGCGAATTCGTTAACGCAACGCGGCCGCGGCGGCTGACTGTAGCGCGAGCTTTTCTACTGAACGACATGTCGTTGCCGACTATATATATATGGTCATGTATATAGG